>JAWNKX010000662.1:0-145082 GCA_035041755.1 Cacoxenus indagator
TTAGTCGACGACTGTCTTTGTAAGATTTTTAAGGCAAATCTTTGGAATCTGATCACTGATTAGAGCTTTTTCAATTTTAAAGACTTAATGTGGTCTAGAATTTCACTTACTGTTATTAGAAGATAAGTTAAGTTTATTTCCTGGGCTGAAAGGTCACTCAGAGAATTTTGAACAGTTCTTGAGGTTTCAGAATCAGAGTAGGCCTCAGTTAAGTGGTGTTTTAATTCGAAAACGACTGCTAGAATGTTTACCTTGTCTTTACCAGTTGAGAAATTTTGATTTTTAAAGCGGAGGCTTGGAATGCATTGTTTTTTGTTTTAAATAGATTTTGTAATCTTCCAAAATGGTTTAGAGTTCTAATCGAGTTTTGACAGTTTATGATTCCAGCTAAAATTATTCAGTTCAAACATTTTGTCCCGAATTTCACGATTTAGATAATTACCCTCGCTTTAAGAATTGGTTGTCTAGTCCGAATCCAATGCCTTTGTGAAGTGTTTCTGATTGAATGTAGATTAGTAATGTTAACTGAAGGTTTTCGGGTAATTTGTTTATTTTGCTTCCTGGTTATGGACTGTATTATAAGCTCATCTATGTCCTGTATAAGGTAATCAAGCATACTGTATCTTGTGTTGTATGTGAAAGCAGAAGAGAATTTAGTCTGTCTTGAGTCTTCATATCTAGAATCAATTTGCTGTCTGATATTGAAAAAAACGTTTCAGCATTAGTTACAGTTTCGCGATGTGTTTACATACAACTGGGAGTTGGTCAGATGAAAGCAATAGGTTCAGAGAAATTTATTGGTGAGTTTTTAAAAAATAAGTCGATTGTTGGTGGCTTGACTTTGTAACTAGTAGGTATGTATGTTGGGACTCTAGAGTATAAGATGGAAAATCTACCATAGGAAGGTCATGCAAGATTTTACCCCAACAGTTGACCCTCGCTCAGTTCCATAACCTGTTCGTACAGTTAAGGTCACACCGGACGACGTAATTGCACTTAATGCGAGAAAGCCTTTGCAGATCAGCTTTAAACATGTCTCTTAATGTTTAGTTATATCAGGTGGATTACAAAAGCTTTTTGGGCACTTAGCCGATGGTCAATAATAAGTACAAAATGGAAAATGAAAATGTGCCCGAATGGGCGATAGTGTCGACGAAGGCTTTGGACGTTTTAGCTGATGTATTAAATTGAAACAATCCTTATCGAATGTAGCTGCGAGAATCCACCCGACCCAATGGATCAATTGGTAAATATTGAATATGTTATTTCATTCCATTTCATTTGTTTTCATTCATTTTCTCTTTACAAACAGCACACATATACCAATAGAGAAGTGTAAGAACAAGGAAAGCATGTAACGGATTGATAAATAAATAAATTTATTGAAAAAATATTTTCTAGTGGATCGAATTGTGAATGTAAACCATTGTCAAATCCACTTGGACACACACAAAAAATTTCATCACAATCGGTAAAGCCGCTTAGGAGGAGTTCAGTCACATACAGTCACGTACGGAAGATTTTTTTATATAAATATTTGCGAGAAAATTATGGAAAAACCTGAAAAGAGGGTGTAAGTTAAAACTGACGAAAATTAAGACCGATTGCTCGAATATAGCGCAGGGAGTACGCAAAATTCGAATTTCCCATGTTGAAGGCTGTCTTTGCCAATTCGACGTTTGCGCTAATCATTTTACCATTCGCCTTTTCATCCATCTTCATGAATAGTGGGTGTTGAAAAGGAAGAGTTGAAATAATTTTCAAGAGCTTGTTTTGAGCCATTTGCAATTTGGATAAATGGATACTTGCGCAGTCGCCTCAAAATGTGCTATTGAAAAACAAAAAAAAATGGCTGAGAAGCAAACATTTTTGAATAGTCATACCTTAACGTATTTTTTGATTGAATCATAAGACAATACCTATATATTTATATATTCGTTATAAAACCATATTAACCATTCCATTTAAGCAATATCCACTGTATAAGGCAACCCTCTGGCTGTTGGCGTCTTTTTGCATGGCACGGAAACTATAACTAAATAAATCGATAATTAAATCGATAATTAAAATTAACTAATAATATTAATATGTATCAATAATAAACAATTAAATTGGTAAACGAATAATCGATTTTGGCAAATCGAAAATCTTACTCTTAGTACCAGCGCTAATAATAGTTCTTCTTCTTTTCTGACATATTAGAAGAAAGTCATAAAAATTGTGTACTTTCGAAATAATAAAGATTAGAATTAAAACGGGATCGTCCGAACAACGACAAAGAACAATTTTTTTTGGTGAAGCAGTTTGGAGCGAACACTGACCAACTGCGTAAGTTGACGGAATATTTTAGAACGGAAGGTGGTGCTCGGGAAGGTTTGGATGTGATATATATTTTGTTGTTGTTTATTTGAGCTTAAGAATAACATTCGCAGTTGTTTCGACGCGGTTGTTGCTGTTACGGAATTTTTTTTTTCAAAACTTGTTTGAGGTCAATAAAATGATTGACACCAGTGAACTCGAAGAAGAAATTGAAGAGCGAGAAAGACTTCTAGTTCTGACTGTAAAAAAATTAAACAATATTCTGCATTATGAAGCAGAATTGAACAGATATGTCAGGCTCCAAAACACTTATGATTGTCTGTTTCTGGAACAAGAAGACGCTAAACGGAGACTAGACATATGGAAGAAGTGTAATGATGAAACCATGCCAAGAAAGCGCTCCGCTTTGGTTTACAATTATGCCTTAGCTAAACGTGCAAAATCTGTCTAACTATACAGAACCTCAATTTAAGTAAATAGAAATGTCAATTGAACTGTTATTAATTCTCGCAACATTTCAATTTAATCGAATAAATAAAATAAAAAAATCGGAAACCTTGTGTAAGGAGTACGCTGTGATTCGGTGTCATTATTATTATTTATTTTTTTAATTTCGTATTTCTTCGTTAATTTCGTATTTACTGTATAATCTCGTTTTTTTAATTTTGGTTTTGCTCCAAATTGTTCTTGCTTCTTTGAGGAAAGTATGTAGTAACATAAGTTTGGTTTTTGCCAGACTTTGCATTTTATTTTGAATCAAAGAATTTATAATTATTTTTGTTGCTAATTCGATGGAGTATCATGTCATAGGTCAAACAAGCCCCACTGTATCTGCTACGGCAATATTACGGTGCAAAATTGTGTGTAGGCAGTTTTCGATTCACTGCTGTATTTAATCCAAGCTAACAAGAGTGGCGATTCAACGAAATTTGTGAATTTGGTACTCAGATGGTTGACCGTTTTGTGAGCGCTACCAGTACAACGCAACCAGTACAAACGTATGTACCTCTATAATCAGCAGCCATGAGAAATATGTAAACGAACTTAGCTTAAAAACCATTCAATAACATCATGTCGTAAAAATAATGTGATTCATATGGACTCCTTGGCTTCTTTTGCAAGAGTCAACCCGAGAGGTCAAATTTTGTACCACTCTGTTGCACTTTGCGATCAAAACACTTGGTACTGATGGATCCGAATAAATACTTCATATATTGCTTCATATGAAAATATTTAAGTCTGAGAGCAAACAGGCATAAGGTGCTGAATCTACAATACAAGGTTTTTTTTTTGTATGTACATACAGCTTATAACCCAGCATGAGTTGAGAATCTATTAGACCTGATTTTTTGTACCTCCTTTTTACAATATTTAAAATCAATGTATTTTATGTTTATTTATGTTCAAGACGTCGAACAAATCAGCGTTCTCAGCAATGCTAAGAATGCTCAAGCCGAAGGAAGAACGTGGATTTAAGGTAGTGCTGAGGAATATGCACCACGCCACTGACATTAATGAAATAAAAACTTAACTTATTGACCTAGACCACACGAGAAATTCTTGCACCAGAAATCCAATCTGCGTCAAATGCGCCGGTAAACACAAGACAACCGACTGAAACATTGAAGCCAACGGACAAATAAATTGTGCCTTGTGCTGTGGTTGCGAGATATACAATGCATTGAAAATAAAATGATTTCTATCCATCATTAGAGAAAATAGCCCCCAAGTTCCGGCTGAGACATTAGCAGTAGCTCCAATCGAGACTCAAAACTCGAACAAAATCAAGACTGGTTTATCGTACGCTGGAATAGCTAATTCTAAGAATAACAACAAATATGGTAAAAAAGAACAAGAAGGAACAACTCACGAATCAAACTAATGAATACGCAAGCAGACGCATTGACACAAATACTGACATTACTCAGATGAAAGACCTGATGAAACAATTGTTTCAACAAGTCACAAATATGATAAACGTCATAACAATTCTTATGTCGAAGATGGAAAAACAAAATGCAAACTAAATTGAGGATCATAACTTCGAATGCAAACGGACTGAAAAACCACATTGACAAACTACAAATATTTCTTCATGACAACAGCGTTGACATAGCCCTAATCTCGGAGACACATTGCACAAACAAACACTTTATACAAGTAAGAGGGTACAAAGTGTATACCACAAACCACCCCGATGGCACAGCGCACGGTGGAACAGCCATAATTATCAAGCAGTGCATAAAGCACGACGAGCTTGAGCCTTATCAGCACAACTACATACCAGCGACGAACATTCAATTTAATGATCTCGTAGGACCGCTCACAATATCCGCCGTATATAGCCCACCAAAGCATAATTTTACAGACACAGAATATAAGAATTTCTTCAACTCTCTTGGACAACGCTTCATTGCCGCCGGTGAATACATCACGGAACACACTATGTGGGGATCGAGGCTAACGAACAAAAAAGGCAAAAATCTCCTCAACGCTATGCAGTCAACACACTCTAAACACTTAAGTACAGGCGAACCAATTTATTGGCCAACAAACAGGAATCAAACACTTGACTTCATGGATTTTCTCATCACAAAAAACTTGGAAACATTCGGAAATGTAAAATCTTATCACATACTTATAAGGAATACATTAACATTAATTTAAAGACTAGAATCCTTCTTAAAACATATGATGACATCGAGTGGGCGATGGTATTCCTGAATGACACCATTATGAAAGCAGTCATACAATCGAAACCAGAAAACAAGCAGAAAAACTGGACACTCTACACACAACCTCAAGTACGACGACTATTAATTAAAAAACGTATATTAAGGAAATCCTGGTCAACTACTAGATCTGTGGATGCAAAAAGACAGTACAACAAGGAAACAAAAGAGGTTAAAAAAATTATTCAACTACTAAAAAACAAACAATTCAAATCATACATCAAGAGCTTAACGACAACGAGTCAAACGGACTACTCTTTATGGAAAGCTAGCAAAGGGTGGACAAATAAATTTAATCATTAGGCTCCTCTAAAGATGAAAAACGGGTTATGGGCAAATACGAACCTCGACGAGGTCAAAGTATTAGCTGACTACTTTCAAAGCGTTTTTGGAGAAGACGCCACCAACTCAGATCATCCACAGCTGAACACAGCTATTAGTAGAGATTCAGAATATCTAAAATATACAAAGCCCACCATAAGAGAGTTAATAAAATATATTAAGAATGACATAAAGGAAACAAAGTCCCCAGGAGTTGACAAAAAAATGGATATGACATGACAAAAAAATGGGAAACTCCTAAGAGAACTAACTACCTGTGAAAGCTATTGAATATGTAAAAAACACATTTAGCGCTATGTTTAGAATAAATTAATTTCCGAGAGTCTGGAAAGTAGCTGAGATTACTGCGATACCGGAACCGGGAAAAGACGCACTCTTATAGATCAATCAGTCTATCTCCTGTGCTTTCAAAAGTCTTCTGGAAGATATTAAGGAGTAGACTCCTGCCACTACTAGAACGCAGCCACATCTACCCTAATCACCAATTTGCTTTTGGAAGAAGTTACTCAATAACACAACAAGTGCACAGAGTTACGCACAAAATTCTAGACGAAATTGACGATAAAAAATTTTGAATTGGACTCTTTTTAGACGTGGAAAAAGCTTTTGGCAAGGTTTGCCATAAAGGACTCAAATGGAAACTTATCAATGTATTCCCTCAAAACATAGCCCATCTGTTAACATCATATAACATAGGTAGATAGTTCTTAGTAAACATACCATATCCCACTCACAACTCGTCAATGACACAATACTCCTAAGTTCTCATAAAAACATAAATACTGCTCTTAATCTATAAGACTATTATTAAACTAATTTGGACATATGGAGCCGATATATGTGGAGTTGCAAAAAAAATCAAACATAAAGATAATCCAGAGGCAACAATCTAAAATTATTTGCACCATCACAAAAGCCTTCATCGAGACCTCCGAATTACAACAGTAGATGAGGAAATAGTCAAACTAAGCAGAAAATACCAGACCAAACTTTGCCAGCATTCGAACGATGGTGTGAATACATTACCAGTAGAAGAAAACTAACTCGGAAACGAAGGCAACAAAGGGTGAGACCAGTGGACCTCACATGACAGACATTACTTCATTATATTATTCATTCATTGTTAATTGTTTATTTATTGTTAAAATTCATTTATTTATTGTTAAGTTCCAGTAACAAAACTACTTTTAAAAACTGATTGTGAAAGTTAAAATACACCCACCCCATCAATAATAATATGTACAATAGTCAATTTATATCTTATAATAGACAATGTACTCTTCTTTTGCGAAAAAATAAAAAAAAATTTGGGGGCCGTGGTCCCCAAATTTGTATGGCGTAACGCCGCTACTTGCAGATAGATGAGCCTCTTATTAGCTATGGATAGCTTATTCGAAGGGCGGCGGAGCCACTCTATTTTCTTGAGCTTTTGATAGCGGTGCGCTGTAACTGCCTTTGTGTGTGAGATATAGAATTTGATCCACCTGCTGAAAGATGCTTGAATTATAAGTAACAACCGAACAGACGCCTTGCAGTGCAGTGAGCTGATTCCTTAGCGTTAACGGCAATGTTCCAGCGAAGTTGAAGATGACTGCCGTATCCTCCGTGTAAGTAGCGATAATCGATTACTCGTCTCTGGTTGTCGGCATGTCATAAGTGTATAGGGAGTAGAGGACCGGAGCTAGGACACTCCCCTGTGGGACATAGGCTCTTGCAGAATGCTTCGCTCGAGTATAAATTGTTTGCAGCACAGGAGCACTTTAGTTTTCTTTAGTAGTCCATCGATGAAGACCCTAACATACAAGAAAGGGAACAACTACGTTTGCTGGGGCCATAAGTATTTAAATAAATTGTATTCGACTGTTTTGCATTGTGTCTATGGTGGTTGAATTTCAACCGTTGGGCGTTAAAACAAAAAAGAAAAACTAAATACACACAAAACTAAGAAAGGAAATCTTTCTCTTTAAATATGGTTAATTTTTGGCTGTGGCGTAGCTCGGGAGTTGGTAATAATTATTTGATTTTTCACTCACCAAATTTGGAACACCAAAGATACTCTTAAGATTACCACCAACAACACACAAACTTTCCTTTTTTTTATGTTGTGTTCTGTTCTGTTCTGTTTCGCTGCGCCCGAAACTGTCACTAAACGTTAGCCTTGTTTCAGAGCGTGGACAGGTCACACCCAAACAAGACTGCTGAATTTCTCCACAAGAACAGCGCTTGACTGGAATCCGCAAGGAAGTAGAAGCCGCGGTCGAGTTAAAAACACCTGGCGAAGATCGACCTACGCCAGCTAACAGCGGTTAATTGCACATAGAACAGTCGATGAGAACATATAGAGATCAATTGAAGTGGATGAATTGAATACTAATTAGAGGAGCTGGACACACTAAGACCTCTAGAAGTGGTACCTTCCACATAAACCGTATTAAAATGAAAGTTTTTATTATTAGATACATAGAGATAAAATTGAGACACACTTAATATCAGTTCTATATGCATATGATACACACACCCAAAGTTCTGTTCGTATGCAGAGTATGTCCTTTATTTTCTTTGTTTTAATTATCATGATTACATAATTATCATATTTCATTACAAATAGTATCATCAAATTAATGCTAATTTTGATAACATATTTAATCGTTTTTTTTTTAAATCTTTATTATTTAAATCTTCATTATTTTCACCGTCAATGTTCATGTTATTATTTTCAACCTCCTCATTTTGGAATTCTGACACAATTTTCATAGCAAATATTTGGGTTGAAGAATACGATAAAAGAAAATAAAGGAAAAGAAAAGAAAGAAAAAAAATAATAATAACTTATATATATGTAAGGTAAAAGGAAGTTCAGGAGTATGTAGAAGAAAACGTATTATATATTCATTACCATTTGAAAAGACATTGCTATCAGCGATAACTATTTCATCCACATCCTCCGATATGGTAGAGTCCGTATCGGAATCAAATTCCTCAACGCAATATAATTTTGCATATTCAGAGACCGACATCGTGAATAATGGAGTAAGTACTACCTTCAATTCTTTGGGCGTCCGATCAAATGGTTCTGAAGTGTTGCTCCCTGGCTGAGCTGCGACCGCCGTTGGATGTTGTTGATCAAGTTCAACGACGTCTTCAAGTTTTAGATGCTTTGGTTTAGGGGACAACAGACTTGCAACTTTTGAATGCTTCTATAAAAAATAAAGCAAAAAAAAGAACTAAAAAAACAAATAAACATTTTCGAGGAATGATTAAAACTGGAAATCTATAGCGAGCAGTTTTTATTTTGTGATTTGTAACATTTTTGGTTTCGGTAGAGTGAAATTTTACTCGCGTCATCGCGTCAACGCATTATCATTCTTCGCGTAGCATCCGAACATTGAGCTGAAATAGTGAAACGAAAACGAAGTCGTTAGCAATGTATCTAATGAAAACAACAAACTGAGGAAGGGCACGCGCTGTTGTTTTTTAAGAAGTTTCACGTTTACCAAGCGTGAACTGCACACGTGATTTTTATATTATTTATTTTTGGCACAGTAAAAAACATGCTGACTTTCTTCTAAATTCCAAGCATTTACTTACCCTTGGTAATGACAGGAAAATGTCTCTTTCTTTGCTAAGCAGTGCAATGCAGAGAATTGGAAAACTTGTAGTACAAAAAAAGTTCTGCCACACGAAGTCACCGCTAGATCACTTAAAGCACAGTAGAAACTTTATAAGTCCAAGCGTTATAAAGGCTTGATGTTATTTCGTTGACTGACCACTAACAAATAAGAGAGGTACATATAACTCATCAATGTTTTGACAACTGTGCACCGTTAGGAGTGATGGCGTGATGGAAAAGTATCGAGTAAGACGGCATGACAGTATATGTACGAGATATTCTATAATCAAAAATTTCAACTTTTTTATTAGTTATATTATTGTTATTTAACTTAATACACTAAAATGGCTAAGTGTATTTTAATATAAATTTGTTATTTATTTTTAATTGTAAATTTTCTCTATCTCAGTTGTGAAGTTTCACATTAAACTATGCACTGTACAAGTTACAATACACTAGCTTAAGTTGAATTATATATTTGGGAGTCAGCACGAATAAATTAAATGAAAAAAGGCCCAAGATACAAACAAGAAATTAAGAGATAATCTCCAAAAGCAGTGACGAAGAGCTTTCTGTTTTGTAGCATTGTGGGTATGGAGTACTTGTTCACACAGTTTTGGTCATCACTAATATTTTCATATCAACTATTTTCTGTTTATATAATATTTTTCTTTTATTTTATTTATTTTTTATGTGAAACATATTTGGTTTCGGTAGAGTGAAATTTTACATGCGCGTCATAGCGTCATTGCGTCATCTCGTCAACGCATTATCGTTTTTCGTGAGCATTTGGGAATTGCACTCAAGTTGTGAAACGAAAACGCAAGCGGCTCAAACCCAAGCTTAAAATAACTTTTATCTTGTTTTTATGGTTGTTTTCTTATTATGCAAAGAACTATTTGGCAGCTGAAAAGCGCTATATTGGTTTTCTCTTTTAATCTTTCTAATTACTTTTAAAGAGCAAACGCTTTTGTTTTTAAATGTAGAATTGTTATAAATGAGTTGGAGAATAAGACTGCATTTTTATTTTTTTGTCTAAATACCACCATTTTAACACCATTAATAAACGGTAGAAATATACTTTTAGTGTCATTTTTCGATTTGCAAATAATTTCTTGACAAACTCTAGATTAGCTTTTAAATGTGCCATAATGTAGGATGAGGGTGTGGAGTTTCAGAAATGAGCATCATGTCAATGAAGTTAACGGCCAGGAACACACACCGTCGGCCTTCCATATGGCGAAGTTCATGTGTAGTCTGCTCACTTTTTAGACAAGACGGCGATGAAATTTCCATCGTCTTGGACTGCGATTCTATCAGGCGATCAAACTTTTTGTTAAGACTGTCCAAACTAGCCACCACAGCCAAGAGCTGGTCATGCTGGTAAGGAAACGAGGTTTGGCCGATGTCTGCGTTGGGCGGGAAATGTAGATGTCAATTCTTCGTTACCATCATGGTGTGGGAGCCCGCTCGGATGTTCGATGAACAGCGGATGAGTCCTTTGGCGACTGTTCAGGTGAGTTGCCTTGTTTGATTGCTGTCGTGGGAGTGCGTGTGGCCTGCTGCTGTCGGATTAGCTTCTGTTGTGCTGGTTGGTGAAGTTGCTTGAACGCATCAGCGTTGATCATGCTTGAGACAGGAGTGGTGGAAAAGTTCTATGGTAGACGGGCGCTTGGTGCGGAATAGCTCGTTGGAGTTCGCCTGGCAATGGCTTCCTTGTATTTTGCGCAGCTTTTGTAGTTCTCGCCACATAGTGCGCATTTCGGGGCTCTTCAGGCGATTTGGTATAGGACGCTGTAGCGTGGGCCTGACCACATTTTACGCACTTGAATGGCTTACGGCAGTACCTCTTGGTGTGTGAGAGCTCCTGGCAGCGGTGATACTGATGGGGCGTCTCAGCCTTTACACGGCAGATTCTTGTTAATTCATACGCCTCTTTGTTGTTTGGGCTGGGTCCAGATCTACAAATATACATTCAGTTGAACACCGTCGGATCTGCCCTTTGGGTTTTGCAAATTACGTACAATGTGACCCGTCTCGGCGAGCTCCCGCTTTATATCTTCGATGAGAGTTAAGTGGTAAAGTCCGCGGATTACAATTCTAAACGCCCTTTCATTCAGCCTTTCAGCGGGTATGAGTGAAAATTTATATTAGGCTCTTCCATATGGCAGATAATACTGCGCTATGTATCGCTAGTCGTGGGTAAGATCCTTAAACTGTTTCTGTCACTGTATCCAGGTTGGCTAACAACCCATAAATGTTTGTAATGCCGACGGTGAGAATAGGTGGCGGCTTCGGTGGTTTAATTTTTTGATAGAATCGACTGCTTTGATGACATTTGTTGATTTTGGCATGATAGTCGGAGGGAGGGCAGAAGACTCCGGTCGATTGTGGAAAGTGGCGGGTTTTTGAATGACATTACCTGGTATTCAAATTTCCTTTTTGACTCAGATCATCCATGGAAATTTCTATGTCAGAATCATCTGAGTCACTGATGAGAGCCGTAAATTAATTCGCGTTGCAACGCGAATTATTCGCGTGCAGCAGGGAAAATGATGTAGTTGTGGAGCGGGTTCCCCCTTCGACCATTCGAGATGCTGGGGATGTTGTTGTAAGCAGCTTGGGTTGCACTTTTAATGGTTTTTGATTAGTGGGGGGGTTTGAATGGGGTTTGATCTTAACTCCACTTGACAGTTGACTCGACTACAGAAGAAAAAATGTATATTTGCTATTTGAAAGCAAATTGATTTTAGTTCACGTTTAACTAGTTTGAGAACCCTGTTTTCTCACTCCATTTAATATATACTATTCCTTTTTAAAACCACACCGACTTTTTGACGTTTACTAATAGCTGGTACTATACTCGCTGGTACTCTTATCTTGGCCATGTGAGTATGCATCTCGAATGGCTTTTATGCCAAAAGGAGTGTGGAATATGGAGGATGAATAATGACAGGCTGCTTCTCAAACATATTAGCTGATATAAAAAGAATCTGTGGTTTTTCGGACACAAATCTTTTGTTGGCCAACTTTAGTCGTTTCTCCTTGATTGGTTCATTCAAGTGGTCGAGTTGTAAGTAGTGGAAGAATTAATTAATAGTTTCATTGCCATTTTCAGTGACTGGCCGACTAGAGCATAAAAAAGCATGAAATAGCGTATTTCTCAGATATTTCACTCATTTTAAAGTTAATATGACTTCTTACAAAAATAGCGAATTACAGAGCTTTCTTCACAAAGAACGTAGTCTCTAATGTCAACTTTTAAACACGTTTGAGTAAAAGGGATTTGTGTTTCACAATATTTGTTTATCAACACAAGGGCGAGTTGCCTTGCGTGGGAAGGGTTCCGTAATTTGAGTATGTTACCATGTTTTTTTAAATCATATCCAAATTTGTTTGTGGTGACTAAAAAGTACGTATGGTATCGGATTTTATAGGGAAATTGCTGAACACATAGTCTATTGTTGAATTCTATCTTTTTGTATGTTGTTGAACATTTTTATAGCTTTGAAATTTTGCAGAGGTTTCGCTTTCTTTGAAAGACGCTTGACAGATCTTTTCAAATGTTGCCTAGCATGCATTGTCAGCATTGGCTAAACGAGTGTAGTTCGTATATGGGGGTGTCAATAACTTTGAAAATGGGTTGCATAAGGGATATATGCTGTTTGTTGTTGTTGTTGTTGTTGGTATTGTTATGTTCTGTTTCGCTGCGCTCGTTGTTTCTTTGCGCATCTTTTACTGCGGCTCATGTTATTGTTGTTGTTTTTGTATTTATGTTTGCTGCATGGCTTTTTTGTCCACAACTGAGTATAACTGCGAACACAGCTAGCTAATCTTTGTTTCTCCTTTCGTTTTTCACCCTCTTCGCAGTGCACGCAATAAAATTTAGGTTCGCTTCGTGTGGATTCAGTGTATTCTTTCTCTGTTTGCCTGATATGTAGTTATACTACCTCCATCTCTTTCGGCTTAGTTTTTTTTTTACATAACTTATATTTGAATTTTACTGTTATTATAGAACAATTTCAATTAAACTTAAAGGAATAGAAGAACTACATAACAACTTATAGAAGAGTGAACTTAACTAAGTTGGATTGGTGGTTGATTGACTGGTTAATATAATTACAAAAATCTCTCCGCAAGGTCGACAGGATACAGTATCCGGAGCCTTCTACGAGTCCTGAAAAGGCGTTTAGCTAGACGATTTGGGTGATGTTTAAGACGTCCTTAATACGCCGCAACTTGTTGGTTAAGGACGTCCCCAATTTTGGGAACATTTAAATACCGTTCCAGATTATCTGTTCGCATAACCATGGGGCGCCAGAGAGTTTTCGGGGGACCTTCGCTTGAAGGACTCTGATTTTAACAAGGTGTGACGTAGCAGCAGTGCCAGAGCCTTGTATTCCATAGCGCCATGCAGGTGCAAATATTGCCTTGCAAATGCTGATCTTGTTTGTAGCGAGAGCTTGTTTCTGCCGTTGAGTAGCCAGCCCAGTTTGGCTATCCTGCCGCTAGATTTTGCTATCCTGTTGAGATGAGTCTTGAAAGTGAATCGCCTGTCCAGATAGACACCCAAATATTTATGCCCCGGTTGGTGGTCCATCAGCTGACCCTGGAGATAGACTCCCGGACAGTCATCCCTGCGCAGTGAGTGGGTTATACAGACGCATTTTTCCAAGTTTATACTAATATTCCAGCGGTTTGCCCAAAGCTCAAATTTGCAAAGATACAGGTGAAGAACATTGGTAGCATTGTACACACAATTTTCCTTCACCAGGATAGCAGTATCCTCAGTAAAAGTGGCAAAAATGAAGTCTATAGAAATAGAAGAAGCTGTAGGCATGGCGCTGGTGAAAAGTGTGTAGAGCGCAGGTCCCAGTAGGTTTCCTTGTGGTACCCCAGCTTCTTATTGGTTTAACTGCTGATTCCACCTCATCCAGGAAAACGGAGAAGGTCCTATCAGTCAAATAGCTTCGCACTAAGAAGAGCAACTGCAGCGGTAGGAGACCTTTGAGTTTATAGAGTAGGCCATAATACCACATTCTATCAATCTCCTTCCTTATATCAATATAGGCCGCAACCACGTAATTATTGGCCTGATACCCATCAAGGGTGACGTTCAACACCCTATTCAGCTGTTCAGGCGTTCCATGGGAATTACGAAAGCCAAACTGAAAGAGGGGTATTTTTCTTCTTACCTTCTCAATCTTAAGTAGTGTGGTTAAAAAGCACTTTTCGAAAAGCTTGGCTACAGTAGACAACAGACTGATTGGTTTGTACGACTTCTATAATGAAGTACTTTTTCTTATGAATCTTCTTCCATTGCGATGGGATATGACCAAACCTTAGCACTTTCTATAGATAAGGACCAGAAAGAGTACGGATTTGACCGGCAAAGCCTTATTCGTGATATTGTCAAGCGCGTCTTCGCTTGGGGCCTTCTTCAAAATTATATGCTACGTAATTCCTTGAGCAGTGGTAGGGGCGACTGGAAGACATAACTGGCCAAGACTGTCAAGCGTCGTCTGGACAATGCATCTTCTGTACTCAGAGCTGTAGTCCAAATGCTGAAAGCGTTTCTACAAATTCTCAGCAAAAGCCTCCTCTACTTCTTCCCTTGGTGAACCAAACTTTCGATTTGAATTAAGTTATTTTTATTAATTTTCTTTGGCAGACTGTCGGTTTCGAACTTGACATATCGCACACGTTTAACTAAAGTGTCACAACTCAAAATTTTACATTTTCGAGTTTTCATGTTAGTACTGCTTCTCATAGGCATATAAATCAGCACAAAAGAGATGGTGTAATAATTTGCCGCTGTAAAACCACAGTTACGCCTCTCTTCATGATTGCATTCAAACTAAGTCGCAATATGTAAAAGTGTCAAATTTTTAGTTAAAAAATTTGGAAGAGAAATATTCTACTATATTCACCATATTCGGTCAGTATCTGCTTATAAATAATCCACACTTTATTTCTGAAAAAAGTTCATTAGCTCCATATCAACGGCAAACTTATGAAGCAATATTGAGATTTTCATACTCACAAAAAACATCCCTGGAGACACCATTCCAAATGTCGATGTCTGTAAGTCCAGTGACGTTGCAAGAAATTAGGCTACAAATCAAGGAGTTAAATGGAAAAAATTCGCCTGGAGAGGACCTCCTTGATAACAATGCCATGGAAGTCGGCTCTAATAACGATGATCCCGAAACCTAACAAGCAGCATTCAGAAGTCGACGCATATAGGCGCATCAATCTCTTACCTGCCCTCGTCAAGATGCTACCGTGGTACACCTGATTCCAAAATGGCAGTTCGGATTCCGTAAGAGTCACGGTACTACAGAGCAGCTCCACCGTGTGGTCAACTTCGCACTTTCATCTTGTAAGCAGTTACCTGAACAATAGGTCCTTCTGTGTGGTTGTTGATGGCTCCAAATCTTCTAAAAAACAAATCTGCTCTGGAGTCCCACAAGGAAGCATACTAGCACCCACTCTCTAAACCTTATATACAGCATACATGTCAACAACTAACTCGATATTTTCTATAGACAGGAACGACGTTCTCATAGCCACATTCGCCGATGACACCGCTATACTGACTAGAAGCCGTCTTAGTAGTGATGCTGCATTGGCGCTCCAGGACTATATACAAAGCCTTGCAATGTAGGCCCAAAGTGAAATATTGGCATAAATTTAAAGAAATATGCAACTGTTACATTAACTATCAAATCAGGCGACTTGTCCAGCCATTTTAATGTTGGATTCTCCAATCGATCACGAACCAGCACACAAATACCTGGGAGTCTCTTTAGACAGACGGCTCACTTTTGGAACACACACTACAATGATAAAGCGAACAGTTCTGTCCAAAGCCAAGAAAATGGCGTGGCTACTTTCACCCAAAAACAAGCTTCCTCTAGCCAACAAAGTCGATATTTACAAAATAATATTGAGCCCGATCTAGAATTATGCGATGCAGGTCTATTCGTTTAAAGCAAAATATTAAGGAGAATCTTCAATGCTCCATGGTATATGGGTACATGAGATATTGAAAGGCATTTAGGAGTCCCTTAAGTTACGTCACCGACTACAAATAGAAGCCACAAAATATTTCGAACGGCTTTGTTTCCACCCGAACGCACTAACCAGTCTAACTGGTGAAAGGCAAAGAGCTAGGGTAAGGAGACTAAAACGATGCCAACCAGAGGATCTTCCTGACAGAGTCCTCTCTTAACAGATATTTTGAAGTTCAAATGTAAATATAAATGCATAACTGTTAAATTTTAATTGAGTACTTTTGTACAGTTAATAGTTTTTTTTTAGTTTTCACATGTAATTTAGTTTAAGAAAAAATTTGTACAAATATTTCCGAAAAAAAAAAAACATAAATTTTATACAAAAAATGGATGGATTTTCTCGACTTTCCCGGTCGACTTTCGCATCAAATTTCACATGAAAACTATAATGGTGTTCGGCCAAATGGTGTCGAAACCTGTAGACTTCAGATAGACAAGCATTCCATTTTCATATATTTAGACAAGTTAGGAAGAGGCTTTCTTTCATGTTGGGAAAACATTTTGGCCCACCAAATGCGGAAGAGAAGAGTTTAATTTACAATTTTCTCAATTCTATAATTCCTTAGAGTCACTCCTTTAAATAGGATTAACATAGAATTATTTCTGTTAAGCCGATGTTCTCTCCACCGCCGAAAATCGTGACTGCATGTTAACACTTTGTCAGGCTATTTCCGAAATTTGTATTGATATTAATGTGATTTATTTGATTAAATATTTCTGAGGCCAAGTGGTAACGTCATAAGATTAGTCCATTAATAAGAGATTTCAATAAATTTATAATTATCAATTTTTGCAGCAATAGTATAATATTCGTTAGGGTCTTTTGGATTGAAGACAATGTCGTCGACATAACCTTGTTGCAATGGCTTATCTGTAGCGGAAAGAGTTGACTCATCCCCGGCGCCATTGGCTTCGCCACTAGCTACCACACGGGCAGGATTTTCGTCGACGGCTGCCATTAACATCTCGCGTCGCAGCTCGTAATGCTGTTGCCAATGACTTTTGATGCGATTCCAACGTTTCATATTGTCGGCCATTAAGGTCGGAATATCGCAATTGGTAAGAGTTTTTGAATACGCCAAATCGGCTTCGTTGTGCACAATGGGCGGGGGCAACAGTGGTAGTGGTTGAGTCGCAATGTCCTTTTTGGTAGGTGCAAAAGAGAAGACTGTGAACAAACATCGTGGGTATTGCGTTTTGATTACGTTTGGCCCCAAGGAGTTGGTAGATGGACTTAGCATAATTAAGGAGCTGTCTTTGCTGCTGGGCGTGTTGAGAAAATCGCGAATACCTTTGTAGAGATATGGTTGTTCAGGCGAGTCTTCCTTTTCAACCATGTATGCTTCATTCGAGTTATGAGCCGAGTTGTTATTGTCATTTCCAATGGAAATGTCAAGCTCCATTGGTTCAATTGGTGCAGCTTCATTGATGCCTACGGTGATGCCTGTGACGGCGTCGTCGATATTGATGCCCCTAATTTCCTTGATATCAGACATCTGAGAGTCCGTCGTTGGAGCTACAGCAGATGTTAATAGAACATCCATTAAGTCATCCACCTTCGAAGTGGCTTCCTCTTTGGTTAATGTCACCATCGACGTAGCGACTTCAGAAGCTGCCTCGATGTTTGGCTTCTTGTGATTACGTGGAGGGTCCACTAGGGGATTCTCCTCATTAGACGACTCAAAATTAATTATTTGTGACTCCGTTTGAAGGGAATTTTGCGATATACCCATCATGAGCAGTTTATTTTTGGAAAATGTTATATAGAAGTTCTTCAAACCTTCTTACGAACGAGACTTAATATAAATTTTTTCTTCTGATATTTTCTTCGTTCTTTCACAGCTTTCATCAACTAGTGATGTGAACTAGATAGTGATGATGAGGTAAGATGAATGATAAGTAATCATTGATTAAAAAATATAAAGATGGAAAAGTCGATACTTCTTATTTTGTGAATTTCAATCGGAAATCAACTCTGTGTTTTAATTGATTACATGTCAGTTTTATTTCAAATTTAGTTTGTAATTTTTGCTATTCGGTTTCAGTCATTAAACGACTACAACAAACATCGCATCTAGTTTTTATATTTTCATGAAAATTATACAAAATAAAAGGTGAGTGTTTTCATGCGGCCTCGAATATAGACGAAATTCGACTGGGAGGCGATACTAGTAAGAGATATTAAAGAGTAGTATTCTGTCGACTTACGGACGCTGCAAATTTTTTAGGCTCAGTAGTTTCGGCGATATGGTGGGTTTATTTTCTTTAATAACTTAAAAACCATTTATTTTGAAATTATAAAATTATATTTGAGACCCTTGCAACAAGCACTTTTATTCGATATATCACACAACTCAATCGGTTCAGTAGATTCGGAGCAAATTGGCTGTAAGTGTGGGACAGACAGACACACGAGTGATCCTATAATGGTTAATTTTTTCATTCAAACCAAACGCAAAAGGGGCTATCATTCGACGTACGCTCGACATGTGTGGTCGTGTGGTCGATTTGGTCCTCGAAAATTTTCGCACATGTGGCTACAAAGCATAACTTCTGTATAACTTTGCCTTTTTAGGTACTGCAGCTTCATATTATACTTATTTAGCTTGTGCTTCTTCTGCCTCTGCAACTGCTCTCAGATTGTACGTTTTTGTTGTAGTGTTATCACATATACATACACACACCCAACTCAGCTATCAATTTCACAGTTGTGGTTCTTGCCTTCCTCGTTTCTCCTTCACATTGCATTATTTAATTGAAATCTTTTGTACCATTTTAATAGTTGTGGCACGTCACATGCAATGCGATTTGCGTTGACCACTGCTACTGCCTATGCCTCAGACATATCTTCGACTCCGAATTTAACTTGTCTCTCTCAATTTGTTATTATATATGAAGTGCCATTTTGGTAAAGCAAAATTATTACAAATGTTTGTTGTCGAACACATACATAAATAGATATATACCACACACATAGACACACATACATATATGTATGAACACAGCACAGCAGTTGTTCGAATCTCGCTATTTCAAAGAAAATGTCTCGAGCACCGAGCTGCTCAAAGCATGGCGTGATCTCGGGCAGCAAAGAATTCAGTGTTCAGCAACAACTTTATGCAAGCATTGTCTTAAAAGTTATGAATATCAAAATTTAAATGCTTTCCACACCACTTCAAATTTGGAGCTTATTAAAGTCGTCTTACATAAGGCGTTGAAACACTTTGCGAAAAGTCATTTTGAGGCGGACTTTGTGACTCATCCCCGGCGCCATTGGCTTCGCCACTAGCTACCACACGGGCAGGATTTTCGTCGACGGCTGCCATTAACATCTCGCGTCGCAGCTCGTAATGCTGTTGCCAATGACTTTTGATGCGATTCCAACGTTACGTAAAACACAAAAAAAAGCGTAAAAAGTTCTGACTTTCGAACCTTATTAGAGATTCAACTTTCATATATTCGTTTTCATGCTTTTACAATACATATGCCATACATATTTGGCGTTGCTTTCACCAGCCAAATCGAAGTTACTTCCCACAGCAAATTCATCAGGTAAATTGCTGCGTTGCAAGCAAGCCCCTCTGTATGCCAGTCCGCCCATGTGTGCGTTTGCGGTTTACTGAAATTCGGTTCAACATGGTTTAGTGGTTTATATTGATTTCATTTTTGCGGCAATGTTTAATTAAATTTTGTTCGGCACACATGTTCATTAAATTAACAGACGATTGAGCCCGTTTTTCGTTAGTGTCTGCGTGTGTGCGGCTCTCCGCTTCACTAATTGCAGCCATTAGCAAAATTAAATGATGTCGTTCTTTCGATTTAACAATCCTTCATAGTTTTTGTGTGAAAATATGTTGAGCCAGGCACTAAATCTTGATTGCAAAAGTGAAGCATGCACCGAAACATTTTAATGAGCAGCAAATTCAAACGTTTTCTAATTAGCATCCTTGATACGCGAGGCTGAATTTCATATACACTACGCGCAGGCAAGAAATAGTTTAATCGGTTCAGTGAGACAACTCGAAATTGTGAACTCTATAAATGTACTTTACTCATATGATATACATAGTGTTCCGAAACGACAGCGACGAATGACAAAGTATTACATACAATGGAGTGCGTTTCTTGGTGTCGTCATGTGCAGTTTTTTTTAAATAATCCCACAGAAATATCTTCAGTGTAAGCAGTGTCTGGTTTATCATAAACATATTATGTCATCCAAACAGAAGGTTTTTTCCTCATACAATCCTCCTCGATACACACGCACACCAATTATTTTTGTAATGAAATTTCTGATAGAATTCAGGGATATCGTTAACTTTGAAAACAATATATGCCTTTACATGGTATTTACAATTTTTTAAACAAAATTTTTAAGCAATGCCTCAACTTCAATAGATCTATATAATATATAATCAACATATTTACAACAATGTGGCAAAAGGCGTGTGATTCCCTCGGCTCACCGTAAATTTCAGCGAATTGATTTTTTTTTTTTAATTTAGATAATTACTCTGCAAAGTTAATAGGCGTGCACTTAAATGTTTATGCTCAGCGAAGTCAAAAAATAAAAACTAGCGAGCAAAAACTGTGGAATTAGCTCTTTGCTTTACATACAGGAAAGGACAACACAACGTTTGCAGTGGCCGCTAGTAATTCTTTATAGTATATTTACTTTACTGGTCTTGATATTGACAAAAGTTGACAAAGAAACAAACAAAGACGGAAGTTAAAACTTGTAATGAAAAATTTAAGAAAAAAAATGTGTTGCGCTAATGTGAAAATGAAATTTCCGACATTGCAGCAACAACCTGATGCAATGTTGTCATGGCTTTCGGCGACTCACCTGATTCGAAGCACTTTTTGCGGAAGATTCGCAAATATAATACAGAGTTTCAAATCACATTTTCTAATGTGCAACATACTTGGTTTCAGTAGGGTAAAATTTTACAACCTCGCATACAATCAAACACTGTAATGCTTACACACAATAATAAAACCACATCAACAATATTACTATATTGTAATAATATTTTATTGATTTCGACTCTGCCAAATTTTCAAAATATCTACTATTGGTTTTTGTGCGTCCGTGAAGGGTTTTCTACTGAAATTGGTTTTCCGGCCACCTAAAAAAACACCATAAAATTATTTATAATACTAGCTATTTTACCCGTCGTTGCCTGGCTTACATTTATTTTCGCATAATGCAAATCGCATAAAGAATAAAACGAAGAGCGCAATATTCTTATGCGTACTTAATACATAAATAACAACAACAATAAAAAAAATCAAGAAACATCAAAGCACACACAATGAATAAACGAACGAAACTGTTTATTCTTGGTTTTGCAGTGGTTTCGCAAATAATTAATCTTAATAGTGCAAATGGGTTATTTAAAAAAAAAAAGTTATTAAAATCGGTTCAGCGTATTTTGGGTCAAAGCGTTAAATACAATTCCCATATAAACAATTGCAGGTAATAGTATAGACTTAAAATTAAAGTATTAGTTGATATCGTATATAAGTTCAACAACAAAGTCGGGTTTTCTTTTTTTTTTTAATTGATTTAATTTGGTTTCGAACTCGTATCCCAGGTACAAATTTCGTTGTCCGATTTTTTAATTTCATTATCAAAAATATCCGCAGCGATATTAGGAGCGATTATTTTGGCTTGCCATGAATTAAATCGCATCAGTTTTGCAGGGTTAGAAGTTTTGCCTTGGAAGCTCTTATTTTCGACTATGATTGAGTACAAAAACAGCGATGGTACAAATCGTGTCGCAGTATTAGAATTTTAGCAGTTTCATATTTTTTTTCTTAAAAATAAATAGAAATACACTGAAACTAAAAAATTATATATTTTCGGATAAGAGATGTTTCACATTTTTTTCGAAGTCAGTTAAAAAGGACAGATCTGTCCACAATAATGAGAGTGAATTGAAATCAAGGTAATTCTTTCAAAATTGAAATGATAATTTCAGAATTATTTCTTCTGTGTGCAGCAAGGCGTGGGGTACTAGCTAATATGGCAATATAAAAAATGACTGATATGATATTGTTTTATCAATTGAATTTTGTTATATATTATCCAAAAATCACTTATTCAGCGAATAGCGTATGAAAGTTTCTGTTGAGCCAAAACTTAAGTAACTTCCTTTGATCCTAATATTTTATATTTTTCAGTTGCCCACTTCTAGAAACATTGAGTGTGCTTACTGTGCTCAGCTGTGCGTTTTCTGATATTTGCACGAAAAATATTTTTATTTTTTATTGCGCATACGCCATGCTGATTTTTTGATTTGCAGCAACGTTAAACCACTAGTGAACATTAATATGAAAAATAATAATAATAATAATAATTTTTTCCGTGTAGTTAATGTACGTATAATATTTTGCAATCATTGTGTTTTTAGCGAGCTGCGATAAGTGCAGCGTCAACGACATAGTAGAGCAGGGAAGCGAACAAAAAAGTGGGACAAATATTATATTGTATAATTCTATGCGTTTTCGACGCACTTCGGCGCATTTTGTTTGCAATTTAAGTTATGTAAAATTAAACAGCGCGATTTATGCGATTATACCTCATATATTTTGGTAGATACTTTCAATTTTCTCTAACTCCAAATCCAATACCCCCGTTACCACGGCACACTTTCAGGATTTCACTTCCTTACGCTTCGAGTCGTTCAACCTTCGAAGCACGCGTTTTTTACAAAAGTTCTCTGCCCTAGTGTGTTTCCTTACGTTTTGTTTCATATTAGCGACTGCATTAATTTAAACCAAAGTCTAATACTTACCTGCATATACCATATATATTGCAAATTCAAGTACACTAATAAAGTGGCGTCCTCGCCCAGCACATCACTCGTAAAAATGCCTCGAAAGAGGAAAAATTTTGCTGTGGCGCTCCAGACCATCACAGACAATCCTGAAGACAATATTAGCGATATGGTAAGTGAGAGTGCAAGCACTGTGTCTGCTCCAAAAGTTATAGTCCCTCCTATAACTGTGTTAAAAAAGAACTCTACATTTATTCACGAAATGTTAAAAAGACTTCAAGTTAAAGAAAATTTATTGGTATATAAATTTTTTTGAACTGCATGATTTCTTATGATTCAGTGTCCAATAAATTAAAAGAGATCAATTGTGAGTTCTATTCTCACGACTCTAAAAATACTAAACCTTATAAGGCGGTACTCTCTGGTCTTGATAATTGTTCAAATGAAGAAGTGAAGAAAATTGTAATTGATTCTGGCTTGAAATGCTTCGATGTAAAAACTGTTGGAAAAAAAAAACGCAAAGTGGACTGGACATGCTTCTTTATATTGTGTATTTTGAGACTAAATCTTTGACGTTACAACAACTCAAAAAAGAATATAATTGTATAAACCACGTGAAAGTGCGCTGGGAATTTAAATCAAAGCCACCAAATAAATTAACCCAATGTTACAATTTCCAATTATTTGGACATGGGTCATACCGCTGTAACGTCAAGACATCGTGTGCATTATGTGCTGGAAGTCATCATACAAACACCTGCATAAGTCCATCGAAATTAACGTGTGCTAATTGCAAAGGTGGTCACTCTTCCACTGATCTCCCCTGCCCTTGCGGAATCTCCTGTCAAGCGCTTCTTCAAAAACGAATGCCGAAAAGCAAGCGCAGGTTTGCCGCACAACAACGCTACTTATATTGAGAACTTACAGAGTTTTACTAAGCATAATGTGAGCGCAGCTAGTCACAACAACAATCCACTTAACGCTCAAAGCGCTACTCATTTTGTCTCTCAAAGCTACAGAAATGCGGTGACCGGCCCCAGCAACCGGAGACGTCCTGAATCTTTACACTTGATGAAATCAACAACCTAACTACAGAATTACTCTCAAAGTTAGGCAACTGTAAAACAAAGGCTGAACAATTTTAAGAACTCAATTAGCAATTAAGAATGTCTACTCAATCATATATGTTATATATATGTTATATATGTATAAACTCTTTTAATGTTTTGGCATGGAACGCGCATGCCATTAAAAACAAGAAACTTTAGCTGTTAGATTTTCTTATCAAGCACACTAAACACTTAATCTCTGAATCCTGGCTGACGCAGAAAGATCCCCTTAAGCTCAGAAATTACAGGGTATATAGAATGGATCGCAACAATAGTAGAGGGGGTGGTGTTGCGATTATTGTTAATAATAAAGTCAAACATCGGCAAATTCCCAATATTGACACTCATATTATTGAAAATGTATGTGCTGAAGTAAACTTAGGCAATAATAAATCCCTTAAATTCATTTCTACTTACTTCCCGGGTAACACTGCAAACTCCTTATGTAACTGCTGTGACACGCTAGACCGTGGTCATCAAAAGTCTATGTTCAAATCTGACCTAATTAAATTTTCACGTATTCTTGTTCGGTATCTCATCGCAGGTGTCCTTAACTCAAAAAGTCGGCATTGGAATTGTGCTAAAGCTAATTGTTGGGCTAATGTTTTCACAACCTGTCTGTACTAGGTAATTTCACATTGCTCTTTCCAAGTGAGCCAACCTATATACCACCTAAGCACAATTTGAAGCCCTCTACTTTAGACTTGTTTCTTACGAATGTACCGAATATTTTGGGTACGCCTAGCACATTTTACGATCTTTCATCTGACCATCTTCCTGTAATGGTAACGGTATCTACCAGTATTGCATGAAACATAAAACCTACTTAAAGTTTTATGAAGCAAAGTTTTATGAAGCAAGGAAGCGCTTTAGACTTGATAACCACTCGAAGCTTTCTGGAAGGTAACCAAAGCCATTAAAATAAAACTCAGTTTATACCATGCTTAAGTCACAAAAATGAGAGATTTGCCACGAATGAATAAAAAGCAAATCTACTAAACAACATTTTTAATGACAAACACAAGTTAACTGAGTCTCTTTCTGACAGTGCAACTAAAACCGCTGTCGAATATTCTTTACTTCAAATTAATGCGCTAAATCCTGAGACCTTCAGTTTTACGGAGATCACAATCTCTGAGATAAATACAATAATAAGTTCGCTCAAACCAAAAAAGTTTGCTGGTCCTGATTGTATTCAAAATATTTGTATAAAAAACCTACCGAAGGCGGTTATCGCTTATCTGGCTAAGCCAGCTTATTTCCCAACTATTTGGAACTTGGCCAAAGTCATAGCTATTCATAAACCAGCCAAACCACCTGATTCTCTTGAAAGCTATAGGTCAATCAGTTTGCTATGTTGCTTCTCAAAAATTTTTGAAAAAATTCTAAAGAAAAGGCTGTACTTTCATCTTGAAGCAAACTCCATACTTACGGCTGAGCAATTTGGGTTTAGAGCAAAACTCAGTTGCACCCATCCACTTCTAAAGCTTAAAAGTTTTGTCAAGCTTAAATTTGAAAACAAAAAATCTGTCGGCTTGCTTACGTTAGATATTCAAGCCGTCTTTGATACCGTTTGGCATGACGGTCTAATACACAAGTTGCATATCACCAACACACCAGGTTATATGACTAAAATTATTCAAAGTTTTCTTGATGACAGATCCTTCATTACTGTTGTTAATGGCGTGTCATCAAAACCCTCGCCTATCATGGCTGGAGTGCCTCAGGGTTCAGTGCTTGGGCCATTACTTTATAACATCTACACATTTGATATTCCGCATTTCTACAACTCCGTCATTTCAATGTTTGCTGATGATACTGCAGTCTAATGTTCAAGTGAAAGTTTTAACTCTATTAAAATTAATCTGCAAACTGCTCTTACTACCTTAGCTACTTATTATCACAAGTGGAAAATCAAGTTAAACTGTGATAAACAAAGTATGTCTTTTTTTACTAGAAAGCGTAAGGCGTGCTCTTTTTCCTCCTCAAATTTATGTCTTGTTAACCAGGACATATGCTTTGAAAATTGTGCCCGTTACCTCGGATTGTTTTTAGATACAAAAATGTTATTTAACTTACATATCAACAAAATTGTTGACAAAGTAAACAAGATTGTATTCATTCTCTATCCACTAATAAGTCGTAAATCAGGTCTGTCAATTCCAAACAAACTACTAATATATAAATCAATATTTGTACCTTTAATCTTATACAGTTCTGTTGTATGGGGGGACTGTGCGCAAACCCACATAAACAATCTTAAAAGAATTCAAAACAAGATCTTAAAAATGATCCTAAATCTTCCCTTTTTTTATTTAACCACCCGCCTTCATCAAAAAGCTAGAATCTCAATGAGTAAAGACAAAATATAATTACTAAATAATAATTTCCATCCTGTAAATCACCTCACATAAATTGTCACCAAAGCTCCAGCAAGCCCACTTTAGCACTTTAATGCTTAAGTGCATGTTTATAAAATAAATTAAATAAAACCATTATATCGCAAGCCTGCGCAAACGACCATCACCAAAAATAAGTTCGCACTTAGTCTATCGGTATTGGTTGCCTAGTGTTAAGATAGTTATAAGTTTTAGTCCTTACACTATTTTAAGGTTTTTTTTCCCTCTTTTTCCTTGATTATTATTTACATTAACTTTAAGAAATATTTATTTACAATCTCTCTTTCCTTCTCAGTAGAAGGCCTTAAATTAAGGGTCAAACTCTGTACATTATATATGATATTAGTCTTAAAAAATATGAATTATTATATTTATAGGCGAAATAAATTTAAATTAAAATTGAAACGCTTTGAATTGAGACATTTCTCTTGATTATGTGTGTATGTGCGTGCTTTTTATTGTTATTGGTTTTTTGGCTTCTGCAAGGAGTTGGGATTTGAGTTACAAAACCACTGAGTGGCCCCCACCACTGACATGCACGATTCATACTCCTAATGGGTAGTATTCCCGTTGGTCCTATTCCTAGGTATACTTGAATTACTAACAAACCGAGACTCCACGTGCGGCATCACCTATAGAGGTCATAATGTACAGTAAATGATATTTAGCTGCTTGATCAGCAGGGAATATGAGTAGGGGACAGTGTGAGTGAAGAAGAGTGAGTGTGATGGAGAGTGACATTAGAGGAGAGTGAGCGTAATAGATATATGCGTAACTCGCACTCGCAATATAACAGCTCTGTGTGAAGCATTTTTTTCTGTTAGTCCTCCTTACTTTTTAGCAATATGCTGATGACTATTTTATTAAAGTATTTTAACAAAGGAATGTTCATAGCTAAATAAACTCAGCAATAAATTCGGCAATCAGCTCTCTGTGTGTATTCGATAATAGTCGTTAAAGTGTCTAGCGTTCTTTCGTGGAGCTTGTTTTATATTTCTCTTCGTCTTTCTTTCATTAGTGGAATATTTGAGACACCTTGCTGCGTGCGCGATTTGTTCTAAATTCACAGAGCAGACTTTGCATACCGACGCAACTTTTCTTGTGTACTTATATGGTTTTGATTCCAACGTATAGACAATTTTTCAAAATTTGCATTTCAATTAAACTTTATCAAAACAAAAATTGAAATGCACTTCGGGCATAATGAACGTAGCCAACTAAGTTTAAGTTTCTACAACGGTTACAACAGCAGGATAGCAGTAGCACGTGCACGCCCACTATTACTGACATGACACTGGAACTGGAACTGGAATGGGACTGGGACTGGCAGTGGTAACAACATTTCACTACTGTTGCTGGATGACTTTCAGTTGCAACGCAGACTCCAAAATTGTATTATAACATGATGTTGTTGCTACTTAACTACTAACAGATCTCGTCCGGATTCATGCTATGCTGCTGTGTGTTTGCAACGTACTGCAACGTGATGGCTTCAACTCAAAACTCTAAACTCCAATTTAAATTGTAACGCAGCATATTAGCTCTGTTTTTGCGTTACAAGTTGTTGTTGTTTTTGTTGCTGCTGACGAGAGCTGAAAGTTGCTGGCATTTAAAATAAATGCGTACCTCAGACTGCCAACCGCTGAAAGTAAGCTGCAAATGTCGTCATTAGTGGTTTGAAAACTGTTGTTTTTTTTAGATGCTTTATTTTTGTTGTTTGTTACTTCGCACAACTCATAAGTAAGAAGTTGTTATAAGATGTTGTTGTCGCGGCATTTAAAATACTTACAATTTCTTCGCCTGTTATTTATTTCGCTTATTTTGTTGTTGTTGTTGTTGTTGTCATTTTTCAGTTACTACAAATGGAAATGAATGTTTGTTTGTGAGCGCGCGTGTTTTGTTCAAGGAGGCTTTTGTTATGTTGCCCTCGTGTCGCATTAAATTAGCATTAATAATTGTTTTAAATTATTTCATTAAGCTGTGAAAAATGTTTGCTCGTTTGTTGCTTGTTTTGTGCATTGGTTGAGCTTCCGTTTCCGTTTCCGCTGTCTGCTTTTTGTTTTTTGCTTCCGTTCTTTTGTTCCTTTTTTTCTGCGCATTAAAAGTTTTTGTGTGCAGTCATCAAGGTTATCTATCATCATGTGTAACTGAATTTTATTTGTTGTTGTTGTCTAAGCTGTTTCATTTTTCACAATGTAGCCAAATATTTTGGCATGGCTTTGAAAACGACCAACGTTCAACCAACGTTGCTGAACTCAATTCAACTCTACTACGGTCATCTCTGCTCAGCTCAGCGCAGCTCTTCTCAATTCAGATTAAACCAGCGGGCATCTTTCTTTTTAACACACACTCACCAACCCACACACAGACTAACTTTATGCTTGACGACTCATGAATAATTATATGAAAATGTTCTCATTATCATGGTTTTCTTTATGCTCTTCGTTTTGCTACATTTCCCCGTGGCAATGATAACGTCAAACTAGTGAAATAACATGACAGTAAATTAAAAAAAATAAATTAAAAAAATTAAAGCAAATTATGCTTTTTACCGCAGACTTTCCGTGTAATACTACAAACATAATATTTTTCATTTGTTCAAGTGAAAACTGCCTTAGAGCCGGTTTTGATTTGATATGAAAAAGCGACCCTAAAGAAGAGACTAACAATGTATGGGATTTAGACTGCGAGAGAATGAGACATAAACTTTCTTGTGTTCGCACATTGGTCGGAAGGAAAAAGAGGGAGCAACAGAAATAAGTTATAGGCAAGAAGGGTATGCCGCAAATGTAAATACCAACAACAACAACGGCATGAAAATAAAACAAGAAGGGCAGAGAAACAGCAAACAACAACAACAAAAAACAACAAATGTCAACAAAATTAAGAACAGTTATTAACGCTGTATTTGAAGAACATATAGATAAAATCAAAACCGAAGCATTTATTGTATACCAGAATGGCTCAGCGCTCCAAATTCGACCACTTACGTGAGCAAACACAATTTTACTTTAAATATGGAGAGCTCTAGAAAGGGAACTTGTTAAGAAAGAAAATAAATAAATTACAGTATAATTCGCTTTATTGCACCTATACTTGGTTGTATAAAATGTATAATGACCAATTAAAAGTGCCCCTATCATTAATATGTTACCGCTGTAAATGTCATGAAGTTCCGTTAAGAAAATAGCTGTTAACACAAGCAAAAGACAATTTCTTTTATTCCTTAAAATAATGGGTAACAGTGGGTAATACCATGCTAATTATGAAACAAAAGTTAGACATTAAAGACAAAGTAAAGAACAAGATATGTAAAAATAATCGGTGAAGCAAATACAGATATGATAGGTCAGCTATAGACCGAATTGTTAAGAAGGAAAACGAAATCAGAGAGAGACAGAGCCATTACATTGGGCTCAAAACGGAAGCGCCAGATAATGGGACATGTTGTGCTAATGTGGAGGAGACACTGTTATATTGGTTTAAGCAAAAGCGCTCCACCAATGTTATATTGGAATTACTGAATTGTGTAATTAAAAATATATAAGAAATACTCAAATTCAACACAAAAACTTGTAATAGATAATGATACATTTGAAAAATATTCTAAAACGAGAAAACAAAAAAAAATATTGTTAACTGCACATTGGCGATAGTGAATGCATACACGCCGCTAAAAGTAAGATGTGGAGTTAAGTACATTATTTTGTATTTTTTATATATTTTTTTTTATTGACTTAGTAGGTATGTAATAACCAGACACTGATCTCACATTAGGCAGGCTCAATCAAAATTGACCCAGCGACATAGATTGGGCTCAGCTGGAGTTAATTGCTAATTTCTAAATATTTGGCTACGGATAAAAACATCATCATCCTCTAACAAATAAGCATGTAATATTAAACTAAAGCTAATATTTAATTTAAAATTCAATAACCACACTGATATAGACGATTCAAAAAAAATTTAGGTTACAAGTTTAGAAAGTAAGTTATGCATTAATTCAACGACGCCAACAATTATAGGTGGAAATTTTAGAGTTTAGAACATCAGGGCGAAGCATAGTCTCTACGAAAACAATAAGGTTAGAACTGAAAGAAAAACTTCTAAGATAAAAAGAAGAAAGTTAACACTTTAGCCCTCTAACATTTTGAAAATGTAGTGTTAGTTTTGTGGAGCATTGGAAGAATCAGAAGATGAAGCTGGAGCAGTGACTGGTAAGGTAACCTGCAAATGCCTAGTTTTTTTCCTCGGAAGAAACTCATGAACCAACATATGGGCAGGCCAGAATTTAGCGTCACAAATGACAGAAAATACTTCCATAGAAACTGAAAACAAAGTACAGCAATAGCTAGAGACTTTAATAGAAGATGGAGCAGAAGTTACAGTAGTAGGACAGGGAATAGAGGAAGATAAACAAGTAGTGGAAGGAAAGTTGAAAGCGACCGATGAAGAAATAGTAGAGAGGGTAATGGTAGAAGGAGCTACAGGATTTGGTACGGGATGGGACGATTGGGTAGATATAGAAGAAAGTATAGAAGAATAAGTGGGTAAAGATTGGGAAGAAACAAAAAAAGTTGGTGGGGAAGGACAAGAAGAGGTTGAGTAGACGAAAAATGAAAAAGAGTACTCCATAAACATTTTTGCCCCTGCATCAAACTCTGTCGCGGGCTCAGTGAATAGTTTTTAAGGTTTTACGGTGGTACATCATTGAGAAGTCCCCCTGGCGTTTGAAGCAGTTGGGACAAGATCACCTTATGCCACAAGATGCAGGTTTAGCCGTACCGTAAAGTCGGTCATGGTCACGACCAGTCAACCCAGCGCACTTAAGGTGGGCGATGTTATCGCACATCCAACAAGAGACCCCTCTAAGCTTATCATTATTTAAGTTGCCTTTGTTGGTGCAAGCCCAAATACAGCAACTCATTTTGCGCTAAGTATTGAAACCGTAAGTAACAAAATATAAATTAAATAAAAGCAAAATAAGTCAAATAAGATACAACAAAATGAATAAGTGAAATGAATATAAATGAAAAAGAAGTAAATTTCAAAAATGAATTTAAATAGTTTTTATAAAAGACTTTCCAAGAGAGCAAGAGGTAATACAGTTATTCAAAAATAAAAACTGTTTATCGAGAGCAAGAAGGAAACAGAAAAAGACTAAATAGCATAAACAATTTAAAAGGAGGACAAAGCAAGGGAAAAAAGAGATTTAACTCAATGTCCAGGAAAGCCAATTTTTAGTGTTGTACTTGCCAAAATAATTAAACAATGTTAAACACACCACAAATAAAGTCACTTAAAACAAAACACCGGAAAGAATATAAATAAAAGCAAAGATCGAAAACGACAATAGACAAATCAATTGCTAAATGCTGGTCAAACTACGGAGAAGATGTAAAACAAACACGTTTGTTAAGCACAAACACAACACCTCGTTATGATTATAGTTAAAAAGCTAGTCTCTTAGGTCATCAGCATATTGCAAAAAAGAAGGAGAAACGGAAGAATGCTCCACACCGAGCTCTTATATTGCGAGCGGCAGATACACACTCTCTCCTTTATTCATGTTCACTCTTGCATTTTTCGGCTGTTATATTGACTTTTTAAAGGTCTTTTTAAAGCGTTTAGACACAACTTTTTAATAATGAAACTATTTTGTGCACATATGCACCACTACAGCTTTCTATTGATGTGTGTGTGTTTTACGTGCATACGATGTGTCTATAATAACGCTAGAATATGAGTTAGAATATGACTAATTAAGAACCACAGATGAATTCCAGCTTGCAGACTATCATCACAATTTCATTCTTATTCTTGAACAGTGTCTAGTAAAATTAGAAACTCGTTGATTACTAAATTATACACTTTAATATCTCTTACTAGTATCGCCCCGCGGTCGAAATTCACCTATATTCGCGGCCGCATGAATATACTCACCTTTTATTTTGTATAATTTTTATAAAAATATAAAAACTAGATTCGATGTTTGTTGTAGTCGTTTAATGATTGAAACCGAATAGCAAAAATTTCAAACTAAATTTGAAATAAAACTGACATGTAATCAATTAAAACACAGAGTTGATTTCCGATTGAAATTCACAAAATAAGAAGTATCGACTTTTCCATCTTTATATTTTTTAATCAATGATTACTTATCATTCATCTAACCTCATCATCACTATCTAGTTCACATCACTAGTTGATGAAAGCTGTGAAAGAACGAAGAAAATATCAGAAGAAAAAATTTATATTAAGTCTCGTTCGTAAGAAGGTTTGAAGAACTTCTATATAACATTTTCCAAAAATAAACTGCTCATGGTGTTCGCTTTATCATTGTAGTATGTGTTCCAAAAGTGAGCCGTCTGTCTAAAGAGACTCCCAGGTATTTGTGTGCTGGTTCGTGATCGAATGGAGAATCCAACATTAAAATGGCTGGAAAAGTCACTGATTTGTTAGTTAATGCAACAGTTGCACATTTCTTTAAATTTATGCCAATATTTCACTTTGGGCCTACATTGCAAGGCTTTGTATATAGTCCTGGAGCGCCAATGCAGCATCACTACTAAGACGGCTTCTAGTCAGTATAGCGGTGTCATCGGCGAATGTGGCTATGAGAACGTCGTTCCTGTCTATAGAAAATATCGAGTTAGTTGTTGGCATGTATGCCGTATATAAGGTTTAGAGAGTGGGTCCTAGTATGCTTCCTTGTGGGACTCCAGAGCAGATTTGTTTTTTAGAAGATTTGGAGCCATCAACAACCACACAGAAGGACCTATTGTTCAGGTAACTGCTTACAAGATGAAAGTGCGAAGTTGACCACACGGTGGAGCTGCTCTGTAGTACCGTGACTCTTACGGAATCCGAACTGCCATTTTGGAATCAGGTGTACCACGGTAGCATCTTGACGAGGGCAGGTAAGAGATTGATGCGCCTATATGCGTCGACTTCTGAATGCTGCTTGTTAGGTTTCGGGATCATCGTTATTAGAGCCGACTTCCATGGCATTGTTATCAAGGAGGACCTCTCCAGGCGAATTTTTTCCATTTAACTCCTTGATTTGTAGCCTGATTTCTTGCAACGTCACTGGACTTACAGACATGGACATTTGGAATGGTGTCTCCAGGGATGTTTTTTGTGAGTATGAAAATCTCAATATTGCTTCATAAGTTTGCCGTTGATATGGAGCTAATGAACTTTTTTCAGAAATAAAGTGTGGATTATTTATAAGCAGATACTGACCGAATATGGTGAATATAGTAGAATATTTCTCTTCCAAATTTTTTAACTAAAAATTTGACACTTTTACATATTGCGACTTAGTTTGAATGCAATCATGAAGAGAGGCGTAACTGTGGTTTTACAGCGGCAAATAATTACACCATCTCTTTTGTGCTGATTTATATGCCTATGAGAAGCAGTACTAACATGAAAACTCGAAAATGTAAAATTTTGAGTTGTGACACTTTAGTTAAACGTGTGCGATATGTCAAGTTCGAAACCGACAGTCTGCCAAAGAAAATTAATAAAAATAACTTAATTCAAATCGAAAGTTTGGTTCACCAAGGGAAGAAGTGGAGGAGGCTTTTGCTGAGAATTTGTAGAAACGCTTTCAGCATTTGGACTACAGCTCTGAGTACAGAAGATGCATTGTCCAGACGACGCTTGACAGTTTTGGCCAGTTATGTCTTCCAGTCGCCCCTACCACTGCTCACGGAATTACGTAGCATATAATTTTGAAGAAGGCCCCAAGCGAAGACGCGCTTGACAATATCACGAATAAGGCTTTGCCGGTCAAATCCGTACTCTTGCTGGTCCTTATCTATAGAAAGTGCTAAGGTTTGGTCATATCCCATCGCAATGGAAGAAGATTCATAAGAAAAAGTACTTCATTATAGAAGTCGTACAAACCAATCAGTCTGTTGTCTACTGTAGCCAAGCTTTTCGAAAAGTGCTTTTTAACCACACTACTTAAGATTGAGAAGGTAAGGAGAAAAATACCCCTCTTTCAGTTTGGCTTTCGTAATTCCCATGTAACGCCTGAACAGCTGAATAGGGTGTTGAACGTCACCCTTGACGGGTATCAGGCCAATTATTACGTGGTTGCGGCCTATATTGATATAAGGAAGGAGATTGATAGAATGTGGTATTATGGCCTACTCTATAAACTCAAAGGTCTCCTACCGCTGCAGTTGCTCTTCTTAGTGCGAAGCTATTTGACTGATAGGACCTTCTCCGTTGTCCTGGATGAGGTGGAATCAGCAGGTGAACCAATAAGAAGCTGGGGTACCACAAGGAAACCTACTGGGACCTGCGCTCTACACACTTTTCACCAGCGCCATGCCTACAGCTTCTTCTATTTCTATAGACTTCATTATCGCCACTTTTACTGAGGATACTGCTATCCTGGTGAAGGAAAATTGTGTGTACAATGCTACCAATGTTCTTCACCTGTATCTTTGCAAATTTGAGCTTTGGGCAAACCGCTGGAATATTAGTATAAACTTGGAAAAATGCGTCTGTATAACCTACTCACTGCGCAGGGATGACTGTCCGGGAGTCTATCTCCAGGGTCAGCTGATGAACCACCAACCGGGGTGGGTGTCTATCTGGACAGGCGATTCACTTTCAAGACTCATCTCAACAGGATAGCAAAATCTAGCGGCAGGATAGCCAAACTGGGCTGGCTACTCAACGGCAGAAACAAGCTCTCGCTACAAACAAGATCAGCATTTGCAAGGCAATATTTTCACCTGCATGGCGCTATGGAATACAAGGCTCTGGCACTGCTGCTACGTCGCACCTTGTTAAAATCAGAGTCCTTCAAGCGAAGGTCCCCCGAAAACTCTCTGGCGCCCCATGGTTATGCGAACAGATAACCTGGAACGGTATTTAAATGTTCCCAAAATTGGGGACGTCCTTAACCAACAAGTTGCGGCGTATTAAGGACGTCTTAAACATCACCCAAATCGTCTAGCTAAACGCCTTTTCAGGACTCGTAGAAGGCTCCGGATACTTTATCCCGTCGACCTTGCGGAGAGATCTTTGTAATTATATTAAATAGTCAATCAACCACCAATCCAACTTAGTTAAGTTCACTCTTCAATAAGTTGTTATGTAGTTCTTCTATTCCTTTAAGTTTAATTGAAATTGTTCTATAATAACAGTAAAATTCAAATATAAGTTATGTAAAAAAAAAACTAAGCCGAAAGAGATGGAGGTAGTATAACTACATATCAGACAAACAGAGAAAGAATACACTGAATCCACACGAAGCGAACCTAAATTTTATTGCGTGCACTGCGAAGAGGGTGAAAAACGAAAGGAGAAACAAAGATTAGCTAGCTGTGTTCGCAGTTATACTCAGTTGTGGACAAAAAAGCCATGCAGCAAACATAAATACAAAAACAACAACAATAACATGAGCCGCAGTAAAAGATGCGCAAAGAAACAACGAGCGCAGCGAAACAGAACATAACAATACCAACAACAACAACAACAACAAACAGCATATATCCCTTATGCAACCCATTTTCAAAGTTATTGACACCCCCATATACGAACTACACTCGTTTAGCCAATGCTGACAATGCATGCTAGGCAACATTTGAAAATATCTGTCAAGCGTCTTTCAAAGAAAGCGAAACCTCTGCAAAATTTCAAAGCTATAAACTGTTCAGCAACATACAAAAAGATAGAATTCAACAATAGACTATGTGTTCAGCAATTTCCCTATAAAATCCGATACCATACGTACTTTTTAGTCACCACAAACAAATTTGGATATGATTTAAAAAAACATGGTAACATACTCAAATTACGAAACCCTTCCCACGCAAGGCAACTCGCCCTTGTGTTGATACCCAAATATTGTGAAACACAAATCCCTTTTACTCAAAAGTGTTTAAAAGTTGACATTAGAGACTACGTTCTTTGTGAAGAAAGCTCTGTAATTCGCTATTTTTGTAAGAAGTCATATTAACTTTAAAATGAGTGAAATATCTGAGAAATACGCTATTTCATGCTTTTTTATGCTCTAGTCGGCCAGTCACTAAAAATGGCAATGAAACTATTAATTAATTCTTTCACTACTTACAACTCGACCACTTGAATGAACCAATCAAGGAGAAACGACTAAAGTTGGCCAACAAAAGATTTGTGTCCGAAAAACCACAGATACTTTTTATATCAGCTAATATGTTTGAGAAGCAGCCTGTCATTATTCATCCTCCATATTCCACACTCCTTTTGGCATAAAAGCCATTCGAGATGCATACTCACATGGCCAAGATAAGAGTACCAGCGAGTATAGTACCAGCTATTAGTAAACGTCAAAAAGTCGGTGTGGTTTTAAAAAGGAATAGTATATATTAAATGGAGTGAGGAAACAGGGTTCTCAAACTAGTTAAACGTGAACTAAAATCAATTTTATTTCAAATAGCAAATATACATTTTTTCTTCTGTAGTCGAGTCAACTGTCAAGTGGAGTAAAGATCAAACCCCATTCAAACCCCCCCACTAATCAAAAACCATTAAAAGTGCAACCCAAGCTGCTTACAACAACATCCCCACCATCTCGAATGGTCCAAGGGGGAACCCGCTCCACAACTACATCATTTTCCCTGCTGCACGCGAATAATTCGCGTTGCAACGCAAATTAATTTACGGCTCTCATCAGTGGCTCAGATGATTCTGACATAGAAATTTCCATGGATGATCTGAGTCAAAAAGGAAATTTGAATACCAGGTAATGTCATTCAAAAACCCGCCACTTTCCACAATCGACAGGAGTCTTCTGCTCTCCCTCCGACTACCATGCCAAAATCAACAAATGTCATCAAAGCAGCCGATTCCATCAAAAAAATTAAACCACCGAAGCCGCCACCTATTCTCACCGTCGGCATTACAAACATTTATGGGTTGTTAGCCAACCTGGATACAGTGACAGAAACAGTTTAAGGATCTTTTCCACGACTAGCGATACATAGCGCAGTATTATCTGCCATATGGAAGAGCCTAATATAAATTTTCACTCATACCCGCTGAAAGGACTGAATGAAAGGGCGTTTAGAATTGTAATCCGCGGACTTTACCACTTAACTCTCATCGAAGATATAAAGCGGGAGCTCGCCGAGACGGGTCACATTGTACGTAATTTGCAAAACCCAAAGGGCAGATCCGACGGTGTTCAACTGAATGTATACTTTGTAGATCTGGAACCCAGCCCAAACAACAAAGAGGCGTATGAATTAACAAGAATCTGCCGTGTAAAGGCTGAGACGCCCCATCAGTATCACCGCTGCCAGGAGCTCTCACACACCAAGAGGTACTGCCGTAAGCCATTCAAGTGCGTAAAATGTGGTCAGGCCCACGCTACAGCGTCCTATACCAAATCGCCTGAAGAGCCCCGAAATGCGCACTATGTGGCGAGAACTACAAAAGCTGCGCAAAATACAAGGAAGCCATTGCCAGGCGAACTCCAACGAGCTATTCCGCACCAAGCACCCGTCTACCATAGAACTTTTCCACCACTCCTGTCTCAAGCATGATCAACGCTGATGCGTTCAAGCAACTTCACCAACCAGCACAACAGAAGCTAATCCGACAGCAGCAGGCCACACGCACTCCCACGACAGCAATCAAACAAGGCAACTCACCTGAACAGTCGCCAAAGGACTCATCCGCTGTTCATCGAACATCCGAGCGGGCTCCCACACCATGATGGTAACGAAGAATTGACATCTACATTTCCCGCCCAACGCAGACATCGGCCAAACCTCGTTTCCTTACCAGCATGACCAGCTCTTGGCTGTGGTGGCTAGTTTGGACAGTCTTAACAAAAAGTTTGATCGCCTGATAGAATCGCAGTCCAAGACGATGGAAATTTCATCGCCGTCTTGTCTAAAAAGTGAGCAGACTACACATGAACTTCGCCATATGGAAGGCCGATGGTGTGTGTTCCTGGCCGTTAACTTCATTGACATGATGCTCATTTCTGAAACTCCACACCCTCATCCTACATTATGGCACATTTAAAAGCTAATCTAAAGTTTGTCAAGAAATTATTTGCAAATCGAAAAATGACACTAAAAGTATATTTCTACCGTTTATTAATGGTGTTAAAATGGTGGTATTTAGACAAAAAAATAAAAATGCAGTCTTATTCTCCAACTCATTTATAACAATTCTACATTTAAAAACAAAAGCGTTTGCTCTTTAAAAGTAATTAGAAAGACTAAAAGAGAAAAACAATATAGCGCTTTTCAGCTGCCAAATAGTTCTTTGCATAATAAGAAAACAACCATAAAAACAAGATAAAAGTTATTTTAAGCTTGGGTTTGAGCCGCTTGCGTTTTCGTTTCACAACTTGAGTGCAATTCCCGAATGCTCACGAAGAACGATAATGCGTTGACGAGATGACGCAATGACGCTATGACGCTCATGTAAAATTTCACTCTACCGAAACCAAATATGTTTCACATAAAAAATAAATAAAATAAAAGAAAAATATTATATAAACAGAAAATAGTTGATATGAAAATATTAGTGATGACCAAAACTGTGTGAACAAGTACTCCATACCCACAATGCTACAAAACAGAAAGCTCTTCGTCACTGCTTTTGGAGATTATCTCTTAATTTCTTGTTTGTATCTTGGGCCTTTTTTCATTTAATTTATTCGTGCTGACTCCCAAATATATAATTCAACTTAAGCTAGTGTATTGTAACTTGTACAGTGCATAGTTTAATGTGAAACTTCACAACTGAGATAGAGAAAATTTACAATTAAAAATAAATAACAAATTTATATTAAAATACACTTAGCCATTTTAGTGTATTAAGTTAAATAACAATAATATAACTAATAAAAAAGTTGAAATTTTTGATTATAGAATATCTCGTACATATACTGTCATGCCGTCTTACTCGATACTTTTCCATCACGCCATCACTCCTAACGGTGCACAGTTGTCTAAATATTGATGAGTTATATGTATCTCTCGTATTTGTTAGTGGTCAGTCAACGAAATAAGTGATCTAGCGGTGACTTCTCAGAACTTGGCAGAACTTTTTTCGTACTACAAGTTTGCCATTTCTCTGCATTGCACTGCTTAGCAAAGAAAGAGACATTTTCCTGTGATTACCAAGGGTAAGTAAATGCTTGGAATTTAGAAGAAAGTCAGCATGTTTTTTACTGTGCCAAAAATAAATAATATAAAAATCACGTGTGCAGTTCACGCTTGGTAAACGTGAAACTTCTTAAAAAACAACAGCGCGTGCCCTTCCTCAGTTTGTTGTTTTCATTAGATACATTGCTAACGACTTCGTTTTCGTTTCACTATTTCAGCTCAATGTTCGGATGCTACGCGAAGAATGATAATGCGTTGACGCGATGACGCGAGTAAAATTTCACTCTACCGAAACCAAAAATGTTACAAATCACAAAATAAAAACTGCTCGCTATAGATTTCCAGTTTTCATCATTCCTAGAAAATGTTTATTTGTTTTTTTAGTTCTTTTTTTTGCTTTATTTTTTATAGAAGCATTCAAAAGTTGCAAGTATGTTGTCCCCTAAACCAAAGCATCTAAAACTTGAAGACGTCGTTGAACTTGATCAACAACATCCAACGGCGGTCGCAGCTCAGCCAGGGAGCAACACTTCAGAACCATTTGATCGGACGCCCAAAGAATTGAAGGTAGTACTTACTCCATTATTCACGATGTTCGGTCTCTGAATATGCAAAATTATATTGCGTTGAGGAATTTGATTCGGATACGGACTCTACCATATCGGAGGATGTGGATGAAATAGTTATCGCTGATAGCAATGTCTTTTCAAATGGTAATGAATATATAATACGTTTTCTTCTACATACTCCTGAACTTCCTTTTACCTTACATATATATAAGTTATTATTATTTTTTTTCTTTCTTTTCTTTTCCTTTATTTTCTTTTATCGTATTCTTCAACCCAAATATTTGCTATGAAAATTGTGTCAGAATTCCAAAATGAGGAGGTTTGAAAATAATAACATGAACATTGACGGTGAAAATAATGAAGATTTAAATAATAAAGATTTAAAAAAAAAGACGATTAAATATGTTATCAAAATTAGCATTAATTTGATGATACTATTTGTAATGAAATAAGATAATTATGTCATCATGATAATTAAAACAAAGAAAATAAAGGACATACTCTGCATACGAACAGAACTTTGGGTGTGTGTATCATATGCATATAGAACTGATATTAGGTGTGTCTCAATTTTATCTCTATGTATCTAATAATAAAAACTTTCATTTTAATACGGTTTATGTGGAAGGTACCACTTCTAGAGGTCTTAGTGTGTCCAGCTCCTCAAATTAGTTTTCAATTCATCCACTTCAATTGATCTCTATATGTTCTCATCGACTGTTCCATGTGCAATTAATCGCTGTTAGCTGGCGTAGGTCGATCTTCGCCAGGTGTTTTTAAGTCGAGAGTATTTCAGTCGGAGAAATTCAGCAGTCTTGTTTGGGTGTGACCTCTCCACGCTCTGAAACATGGCTTACGTTTAGTGACAGACTTAAATTTCCTAATTATACCCTTCACAGAAAGGATCGAATCACACTCAGAGGCGGTGGGGTAGCTATAGCAATTCATAACCCTTTGAAACATTAAGAAATCCCCAATATTAATACTCACTTTATAGAAAACATTGGAGTAGAAGTCAGTTTAGATACACATAATACCCTAAGACTTTTTTCTGTTTACTTTCCGGGACCATCAGCTAAATATTTAAACAAGTCTTTGCAAGTCTAACGATAAAAGTCGCCTTAAAAGATTCTTCAAAATGGACCTTCTCAAATTATCACGTATTATTGGCCACTTATTGCTAGGTGGTACCTCAATTTTAGAAACAGACGGGTGAACTGTAGTAGAGCTAACTGCTGGGGTAATATTCCGCACGACCTCACATTTATTAACAAGTTTACGATATTATACCCTAAGGACCTTACATACATTCCAACTGATTGTAAAGCTAAATCCTCTACTTTGAACATGTTCGTCACAAATGTTCCAAATTTGCTAACAAATCTTAGAACTCACGACGACCTTTCTTCTGATCACCTGTCTATAGTTACCAAGATAACATTTAATACCAGTATGCAAGGTAAAACTTTCCCGATTTACTCTAAGTGTAATTGGCAACTCTTTAGGAAATTTTTAAAGATGGTTAAGAGCGCGGCAACATCTGAACCACTTAATATGGTCTCAAATATTTGCTCACAAAAACTTCATTTGTTACAAGTTAGCAAGCCTAATAAGCACCCAAACCATTTTGGAAAATGACTGAGTTAACCAGACACAGAAATCATTACTTACACCACACGGCAAGAAAATGCAAATATGCTAGGGGAACTTTTCCATGGCAAACACAAACGAGCAGACAATCTTTCGGGCAGTGTTTCTAGTGGCATGGTCAAACATTCGATACGTGTATTGACTTATCTGCACAACTTAGATGTACCTCTGGTGACTACTGATGAAGCTGTGTCTATAGTTCGAGTACTAAAAACAAAGAAATCACCAGGCACTGACTGACACTGACAGCCATCTCAACATATGCATTAAAAATTTACAAACTAGTGTCCTTCGTTATTTTGTTACTTTATTTAACGCCTGTCTTCGCTACGGGAAGTAGCAAGCCTGTAAAGTTGACAAAGTCATCGGTATTTTTAATCCTGAAAAATTTCCGGACTCACCAGACAACTATCGCCCTATTAGCTTACTATGTTGCTTTGCCAAAGTTTTTGGAAACATTGTAAAGCAGAGACTCAGCCTGCATTTAGATACTCACTTCATTATACCTTCCTTTTACGCAATTTGGCTTCAGACCTCACATGCGCTGCATAGACCCGCTTATCAAAGTTAAGCAGTATGTCAAGAAGTCGGTTTGGCTTGTCACCCTAGATACACAAGCGGCTTTTGACACAGTATGGCATGATGATGTATGCGCATTGACTTTGAATACGCCACGGTTGCCACCCAACAATGGTTATATATTCCAAGCCCTTGTTATTTACTAGATGGTATTGATACCCATATCGGCAAACTGCAGTTGCTTTGGGGCAATGTGCATTTTCGGAGCTACGGACTGCGGCTTGTGAATTTGGTGACGCCACTTCGGCTTGGTGTGTTCAAAGCCTACTATGATATCAGTTTCTAAGGTTTAACTATTATATTTTCCCTGGAATTATGTAATATTTCATTACTCACATTTTGAAAAAATGAGCAAATTCTTCGAGATGAAACACACATGACAAACTGTCCTCTAACAAACAGAAACAGAGAGCAATTTTCAGCAGAACGAATCGCAATGTGCTTATGGTTAACACTAACAGAAGCTGACAGAACACGAGTACTCTGGGTAACATTGCATAATTATTCTATTAAAATCTTCTACTTAGATCGACTGAGACTATATTGCACTTTATACCCGTGATTACCCCTTATTTCCGCCAAAATATAATTAGAACGGAAATTTGCATACATTTTCTTTTATTGGGACTCCGAATTATTCCAAATCATGAAGGCACAAAACAGTTTTGGTGCTATCGATATTCCACTTCTGCACTATCTATGTAGAAAGAACCATCGAGTGTTTCCTTAAGCACTATGGTAAGAAAAGTTACATCGCATTCGGCCGCTGCTGCATTCGGTGCAACAATGTCCGCTTGCGGCTGCATCGACGCCCAAGACTGAGGCGGCTTCTGCGGCTGAGGCGACGCCTGCGGTTGAGGCGGCGCTTGCGGCTGTGGTTGCTGGTCGCTAGAGGAACCACCATTCTTTGAATTGTCTTCGGATTGTATGTTCAGATTTGCCATCCGCGAATTTAATGAGTTCTCAAAATTATTTTGGGATATTTTATTTAAAAGTTTCACAAATTTTATGACGTTCTTCTCGATGTGCCGGCTTAAACTGAACAGAGCAATACAAAGATTTTCTGCGAGTCCCTTTCCGAGATTCTATATAATTAATTTTTATCGAACAGGGTTATCGGTGCTTGCACATGACTCTTGATCTTATTCCAAACGAAAAAAATTTTACGTCTGCAAAATTTTAATAACTGTGCATCGTGTGATGCTCCAATCTTGTAAATTATTTTTCTTTGAATTCTCGTACAGTTCGAAGGACATCATGTTTTCACTTCTCATATTATTCGTATCATGTGCAACATAGGAAAAATGTTTCTTAAAAAGAAAAAAATTCAATGTCAGTATGTCTGTATGTACCTATATCCGCTATAGACGCCGAAACAGCTGAATCGATTTTGATGAAATTTTTAGGGAAATTCTAGAATGTCATGTAATCCTGCTAACTTTCGTTCGTTAGTATTCCGCGAAAGTCGGGGGAAATAAATACAAATCTTCGATTATTCATCAACTGAAACCGAAGAATAGCTGGAATCTCGGCATGGACAACAGTATGCCTAAGCTTGTTCTAGGCCTTGCGTGTGTTCGGCTCGTGGAATAACAAAGCAAGAAAGGAATATTCATAAGAGCGGGATCGTCAAAATATCGGTTTGAAGTATTATTAGTATTATTAACCACATGCGTTAAAGTAATTGTGACAATATGCAAGCTCGACGACATTGTGAGAGAGAAGATGAATATGTGTTTCTATAGTATGTCGGTGTCAATATTTAAATGGCTACTTAAACTGGTCTATCAAACAAAAGCGCGTCGTAGCATCAGCGCTTTCCCCACATCACCAACAAAATATATTTTGGTCGAAGCTGCTTTGCCGTCCATTGAAGACACAATCACCAAAACGACAGCAAGCCCAATCCCTAAATTTGTTTTGCTCACCACATCAACTCCTTCAAAACGGTATGCAATGAAAAGAAGAAAAAAAACACCTGCCTCTTCAAAGAATTCAACGTTCACCCGCCACCAGTTACGAGGAAATCCAGATACCCAACGTGGTAAAGAACGACTTCAGCGGGAATGCTTTCCGCAAACTATTCGCCGTAGAATCGGCCAAATACGTCTACAAAATTCTGATTTTACAAGGTTTAACTACACTCAAAGGAAAACGGGAAAATTCGTCATATGCACCAACAGTTTGTCGACGACAGTGGACGCTATAAGCAATATTGGGCATTCAAAACAAACTAATGATCGTGACGATTTGAGTGAATAACAAATCCTTACAAACTACCTGTTTTTAGGCTACCCAGCCACACAGGCATCACCGGTAACGCATTTGCTGATGCTGCAGCCAAATCAATGGCTATGTACCCGACCTCTACTGTCATTCCCATCGCCGAGAAGAGCATAAAGAGAGACATCTACCATTACATTTGAGGACAGATAGTTGACAACCGCGCATCTCTCCATTACAGCTATTAAGATAGCAATCCGAATCTGATTAAGTTCCGCTACCCCACAAACTGCACTCGATCAAAATGCCGCATAAAATAACAAAAGAACAACAAAATATAAAAATATATAAAAGTCAAGGAAAGGAAGAAGGAATAGAGAACAAATAATAGAAAAACAGAATTGAGCTAATTTGGTTACCTACTTCAAAGCGAGCAAGGAAGAAAGGCGAATGAGTAGAAAAAGGATGTACTAAAACTCAGTTAAATCAAATCAGCTTAGAAAATAATTCAAGGGAAAAAAATATAAACTTTTTCATTTTGAGTTTTACTTAGCTTTTCTGGGCTTTCCCCATTCAATTTAGCCAAATGGCAACTTCTCAGCTTCTTTCAGGTCTTCTTCTGGCTTATACTACTACTTCGCTATTTTGGCTTTGGCATACAAAGTCAGAATAAACTGAAAAGGCAGAAAAAAAAATTTTTAAAAGAAAATAAAATAAAAAATAAAAAGATAAAGAAAAAAGATAAAAGAAAAAGAATTACGCAAAGCAGCTAAAGAAAAAAGGGTTGCACAAGTGCGGTTTATGGCTAGAAGCAAATAATATGCTTAGGTGGATGCAAGTGGGTATTTCAAACAAAATGCCACTTATGGTCTGCTTATGGCCAAGAGCAAACCTTAAATTCTTTCAGAAATGCATTTTCCCATTTTCAAGGTAAAAAAGGAACGATCCACTTTTAAAAGTTCACCTTGGTTAGTGGATAAGGAACGACTGAGTATGAATACTTTATATAGTATATATATATATATATATATATATATATATAGCTATTTAAATATGGCAGTAGAGAAAGAAGGACAAAACGTAATAAAAATAGAACAAATGGTGATTTAATTCTATTTTCCTGGATTCGTGAATTTGTATGACGAAATATGTAAATAAACAAGGCAAATGTTTTTCAGCTGTCTTGGATGTAGGAAGATGGTGCAAGAGGAAAAAGTTAAATGAAGAAATTCAAGTGGAGGCATACGAACAAATACAAATAACAGTGACAAGCTATTAACAGAAGACGAAGAAGGAGCCAGCACACATTAACATAATCTCCAAATCATAATCTGCGTAACAACAAATAAGATGAAACCAAGTGGAAGGACACAAAGAAGGAATCAACAATGAACCAAAACAATGATGAAGTAAATGCACGTGCCATGGCGTTAGCGGGCGGACGGTCGTGTGGTCGAATGAAGGCAAACAGAGGCACACGATTAAGTGGCACCACACTTGCACACTTACACACACGTACAGCTAGGCAAACCCATACTCGCACATATGTGCACATATGTGCTCGTTACAACAGCAAATGAGTCTATATTTTTCGGAGTTTGTGCTGTTAACACTTTTGTTGTTTTCGTCTTCGTCGTCGGCGTCGGCCTTGTTGACTTTGTTACCCTTCCCTTGACGTTGTCATTGTTGGTGTTGCCCTTGGACGCAATTATACAGATTTCAGTTGAGGCTGGAAACAGCAGTAATGAATTCAATGCTGCTTGAATCACTCTATCTCTCTCTCTGTTTCTCTCTCTCACTCTCACTCTCACTCTCTCTCTCTCTCTCTACATTTCTCTTTTTCATATGTGCAAAGTTGCGTGTGAGGACGACGATTGTCCATTCAAGACCTAAACAGAGAAATTGCATCAGCAATGACGACACATTAAATGTCTTCCACTTCATTAATGATGCTCAAATACTTTCAGAAAATTTTAACTTTTACTTTCGTATTTTCCAATTTAGTTCTATGCCTTGCCTTGAATGAAAAAACATAAAATTTAGTTTCCAACCTCTTTCTTTGGTAATGAGAAATGTGAGCTAAATACCCCTTTATGGACACCAAGCGATTGCCGTTTTCTTGTTGCACCTTAAATTGCTTTTGGCAATAATGTAATCCTTTTTTTTTCAGCGGCTGTGTTATTAACTTGTTAAAACGGTGGATATTTCGTCATTGTCGGTATCGAGGAAAGCAGACGCTTTATTTATATTTTCGCCACTTTCATAATTTATATTAGGTGTCTCTTCGCCAATAGTCAGCTCCTCAATTTCTTCCGAATTTCGAATCCTACAACATATCCTATTGGATTTAATTGCTTCTTTACCCTCATTAAATTTTCCACTGCTTCTACCAACAGTGACAAAGGTACCTGATTATAGGCGCCTCCTCCTGTTGCTCCGGCTTCAGATTTGTTGGTCACCGCCTCTTTTTTACATTACATTTCAAGACCTTCCACACCTTTAATATTAATTTATTTATTTTTACTTTTTAATAATTTTAATTTTTATTTACTTAATTTTTTGCAAATTTAGTTTTATCATTTATTTATTTATCATTTATTAGGTATTTACTTTGTGCCAACCGTTACCATCACGGACTAGAGGTCCGGGTTAATTTTTCTGCTAATTGTTTGCAGAAACGTTCATTATTTAAGTTTTTTATTTTCAACGAAATTATGAATTTGGCATTCACAATGCTCATCACTTATGTTGAACGCGCCCAATGATAACGCAGTCAGCAAGCAGTTCATCGATACTTGTTAACGTTAAATATTCACACCTCTTTTTTCCCGATTTAACATAAATTTTTGTCATAAAAATTATCCTATCTCTGTGTTAATAGATACAGATAGATAGATACACGTTGTTAAATGTTAAATGATCGATCGATCAGAGGCTTGTGAGCTGGTCTGTGCCACGTAATCAGGAGGATTGCTTACTCTCATTAACTTCTTTAAAACTTTGCCACAGTAGACGTGTTCTTTTTTCAAGAGTTTTAGCCTCTCGAAGTATTCTCTGCATTTTTTGCTTTAAATTTGATCTCTTTCTCTTTCGCTAATTACAATTTAAAATTAGAATAACCACAGCAAAAACGCACTTAAAGATTGTAGTGTGCGCGTCTCTTAGAGCCATGAAGTTGTGGTGAGCAAAGCAGAGCTATTCTGCGTTGCATGTAGTGTTTTTTAAAGCGCGAATGAAAGTGGCAACCGCCACACTGAAGCATATAAAGTCGTCCAACGCTATTTTGCGTTTGAGGATGTGACCGCAAATGCAGCGACAATGCTGCCTTGTGATGCTGAGCCAACTTGGCTGGCTATAATTTACGCTTGAGTGAATGTGGCAGGGTGTGTGTGGATGGATGTGTGTGCGTATGCTGTGGCGCCAGCAAGCACATATTCAAGCTTACAAATGCAAACAGTCACATATATATACATATATATATGAGAACGGGATAATGTGCACGAAGGAGTGTGGCAACGAGGATAAAAACCATCAAGCGAGTAATGCAATTGTGTGTGTTGCATTATGGCGGTGAAATAAATTTCCACAAAGATTTACATTTGTACAATGAACGACGAACGATAACAGCAAAGAAAAACAAAGCCAAAGAGAAGACACCAAAAATTAAAGAAAATGAATGAAAACCTTCAAAAAGTAGCCCATTCACAAGGACGAAATTCCTGTCGCACGAAGTCAGCAAACATAAGGGAATTAAGTATTATATTTTAAACTCGCCTGAGCCTGTATACGCGCGAGCTGCTTGAATAAAGCGCAATTGTCCTAGTTTCCGAGGTAGTCACGCACGCAGCCATTAAAACGTCGGTAAGGCAGTAATCATGGCCGTCTTGCAGTCGCCGAGGCGCGTTCAAATATCCTGATGTTCGGCCTTTTTGTTTATTCAATTCATTTTAACTGCTCGTCATTGCCTTCCTCGGAATGTGAATGCGAATGCGTCCGCTACGTTATTTTGTGCGTATAACGACGTCTTAATTATCCTAACCGCTTCACTTTGTTTTTCTTTCCTTTATTTGCTTTGAGTATACTTCATACCCTTATTCCAGTAAAGAAATGTCAGAGAACTCAAAGCTATGGTGCAGTTGTAGTTGTGATCAGAATGGGTTAGAAGCGCCTTTTGTGGTCCTTTGCCATTGGGCATTTTTGCAGCAGTTGGCAAACGTGCGCACTTGTTTGTCTTCACGCTGATGTTGATAATAATGATTCTAGTCATCCTGTGTATGTAGATATAGATTTTATATAGATTAGGCGCCTTGGACTTAAATCAATGTCACAATTGAAAAGGGTTAATCTAGTTGAGTAAGGACCTATCAAAGACTACTGCATTACGAAAGTCTTAGCGAAAGTTCTCTTCGGACTAATTCTCATTGTGTTCAGACGTTTAATTTTTCAGTGATATGTTCTATTTCGTCTTGCTTCCTGTCATTGCGTTCCGCATCGAAATTTGTACTTTACTTAGAGATAGCTTATTCCAACTGGGCCTGCAACAGGCGCATTTCGTACATGTTGCCCGCAAACCTGGACATCAGCCATTTCGGATAAGCTGTCTGCTTAAAAATTTACTTTGGTGCTTCTAGGCACCATGTGGACTCGGATGAAGGATCATGGTTAAACCTGTGAAGGTCGCTCCTGAAGCAGCCATGGCCACTTAGAAGCATGGTAAATAGAAATTTACGTCGTCATGTTTCTCAAACATCGATACGCTCAGGCTCGGAATGGATTGGTATATTAAGCGTACTTTTACCGCGGTTTCCCATTTCATTTGCCATTGTTCCACGCTACGTGATCTTGCTCCTTTGCTAATCTCCAGTGGGGCCTTCGGTTTTCGGTGTTGTGCATGATGTAACTAAGCGTCGCTACGATTTTCGCCGCTCTTTCCTGCACCTGCAGGAGTTACTCTCCATAACACAGTCTTGTATCCAGCATTACAGCCAAATATCCGATTGGGGATAATGTCGACATCGCCTACCAGGATAAGGGCATTCTTCACCGCTTATGCGGCTACCGCCTCCAACTTGTGGTCAGCTAGTGGCAGGCCAACTAGAGATAGGCAGTTTTTGACTTCGGCAATCGCGCTATTTCCTAGACCTTTCACGTCGTTGGCTGCTTCGCTGTCACCACCAACGCTACGTCTTCAGAAAAACGGACAATGTTAATTCCGTCTGAGAATCTTAGGCGTAGGCGTTCGTTATGTATAACGATCCATAAGAGGGGCCCGAACCTTGGGGGACACCGCCTGTAACACGATATATACTTGCCTTGTTCTCCCACACCGCTCCGGCAGCTGGCATCCCCGCCGAGCCTTCGTCCTCGCGGAAATCAAGTTGTTGCTCTCTATGTAAAGGCCGTGGGGCTAACTTGCAGACATAATTATGAGTTGACTACAATGTCCTATATCATATAACTCTCCTTCAATGTGTTACAAGCTTCATGACAAAACTATAAGGCTATACACTATGTAAAGGATATAATGGTGTACAGGAAAAATTATAAACAGTCTTGAAACGCACGCATTCAAAACTAGTTCAAGGCGTGGCATACTTCTCATATAGATAAAACCAAGCACAAAAGCACAAGCTCAAACTGAATTCAAAATCAGCAAAGGTCAATTTTCCTGTTCATGTACTTCTTTTTATTCAGGTTCAACGACTCGACTGACACAAATAGTGCATGAGTTGCTGTTGGTGTTGTTGTTGTATTCGTGGTTGCCTTTGATGCTTTTGCTACTTTTGCATTTACTTGGCGGTTAAAAAGTTATAAAAATATTGGTCAGTTTGACCTACAGCGTGTGGTGAAATTAGATGTGGTCGTTGTAGTTGAACTATACTGAACTGAACAGAGTTCAACTGAACCGAACTGAACGCACCTCAACTCGACTTAACTAAACTAAACGAAACTAAACTGAGTGTTAGTTTAGTGTAAATAACGAAAGCCACGCAAATACACACAAATACACACACACCAACACCCACAAAAATAGAAAGAGTACATATAATAGAAATGAAGCGCAAGCAAAAGGTCACTAGAATATGTACTTAAATCAACAAGAGATAGGTTGAGCGAGTGTGTGAGTGTGGTAGAGGGGAAAGAGTGAATTAGACAATCGCATACACACACACACAGACGCCAACGTAGTTGTCAGCAATACACTGTCGATAGAGAAACGCGACCAAAGAGGACATGGCCGCAGCCACGTAGCAATCAGTGACGATTGTGAATGAAGGCGGGTAGAGAGATAAGCCGGCAGCAGTATAAGCAGCTGCAATAGCCGACACCATCGCTTCACTGCCATCACTCGCGAAAGGAGCCAACAGGCTGTGAAAGCAAATATTTGACTAGGTTGCACTTGAGATCAACTAGAGTATGCACTGAGATACTCTTATGGCGATAAATATATAGATTTGTGGAGGAATGCATGAATGGTTGGTAGGTGGGTAGGTTGGTTGGTTGTTCGGGATGTTCGTTTAAATGCGAAGAGAGTACCGCGGTTTGTAAAGTATGAGAGTTAGTTGTGTTAACACAACCAGTGACAAACCACAGCCAGTCAGTAACATATGGCCACCTACAGCCATACAAACATATACACAGACAGACAGAAATACTCAAAAACACTTGGGCAAAATGAAAATGGAAAAAGTTTCAATGGTTTTCTCATGTTTACTTTTATTTGTGTCACTGAGTGGTTGTATAAGCGACACATACACAAACAACAGCTTTGCCAAACGAGTTGTTCAACACACTCAAGGGAGATCGCTCGCTTTCTAAAGTACGACAACTGACAGCGGGATTTTCGATAAGGACAACGAACAACGAACAACGAACACCGAACCACCAAGCACGAAGCACAATCAGCTAACAACAACAACAACAATATATATTGCTCTGCACTATATGTCACTTCGACACTCAACCAGGGGATCCCCTTTTCCATACGCCTTTTATCTCGAGAAGGCCATCATGACGATTGCTAACACTTTTGTATATTTCCTTTTGTGTGTGTGAGTGTGTGCATGTGCGTGCGTGAATTTGTTTGTAGCTGTATGCGGCTCGTTGTATCGCTTTCCACTTTGTCCATATTATGCGTTGTCGATAATGTGCTCGGCTTGTTAGGTAGCGTAGTTACTTAATAAGAACTAAAATATTAGGTTGAGTAAAAAGAAATGCATTATTTTTATCCTATGTTCGAACAACATCTAAGGATTGCCCGATTTAAGTCAAATATGTCCCGTTTTATTCAATGATTTGTTGCCATTTTGAGGATTGCTTCAAAGTTCCCTTCATGTAAAAGTTCTGCTCCTTGCTGCTGATAAGCTCAGCCAATCGACTCCACCTAATGATTTATTTTGCTACCTAAAAAAATTTGTAAAGCCACAAAACGATGATAGTCACTTGGTGCCACATCCGAATTATACGCTAGATGTGTTATAATCTTCTAAACCAAGCTAACTGAATTTCCGCCGAGTCATTATTCACGTGTGTGGTCTAAAGTTGTCTTGGTGAAAAACAACATATTTCCTATTGGCCAACTCTGGCCTTCACTGTCTTCAAGTGGCCCAATTATTGACAATAGAGGACCGAATTAATCGTCTTGCCACATGGAAGCAGCTCATTGGAAATGATTCCCTTCCAGCGCCTCTAAATGCACAGTAAAATCTTCCTGGAAGTTAGTCTTGACTTGGACACCGTTTCACACGGCTCACTGCGATTCGACATAGACTATTTCCCCTCGACCTTGTCGTAAATTTCTTACTTCTCATAACCAGTCACAACCCGCTGCAGAAATGGGTTGATTTTGTTGAGACTCAGCATCGATTCGCAGCTGAAGGTCTTTGAGGTTTTCTTGCGTTAACTCCTGCGGCACTCATACGTCGAGCGACCATTTGTATTCAGCCTTATTCGAGTAGTTCAGGTGGGGTTTTCGTGCAATGTTTAGCTACTGGGTAATCGAACAAGTGTGTACATGACGATCTGTGCCATTAATATTAGAGAAACGAAATCAACGAAACGAAAATTGCGCGTGATTGGCTGTTAATGTATTAGGATCATAAACACTATTCACATTTTCAGCCCTCTGGCTGGCAATTTCACCTTTATAGAATAACAATTTTAATATGAAAATATGGAGCAAGCTTTCTTTGCTGGTTTCCATTTTTGACGAGTGATCAAACAATACTGAGTCAAGCAATCTCCCTCTAATCTGCCTCTGACCCAGTTTCTCCTCCTATTAACCGACTAACAAATCTTGGGAAGTATAGGTAGCTTTTGTTCTCTAAGTTGACCATGTCACACCATGTTATGCGTTATAAAGCCAGCCGCCTCGTCTGACACATAAACCTCGTTTCAGGTGTGCGCACATTTCCACTTTTCCACAAAATCCCAAATCATTCAAATCCATTACGAGCGCTTATCTGACTGAACTCTAGAGACACTTTGCGACATCACAACTAAAAGATTACAACAAAAAAACAAAAGTGGGAGGGTAAGGAAGAAGCCAAGAACTAGACAACGCAGCGCAGTCGTTTATGGCCTTGCAAATCGCTCAAATAGAACGCATCACAGAACGGTGCTTGTATTGTTGTTGATGGCTGGGGCTGATATGGGTGAGGGTTTTCTCTATAATGAAAGCCCAATAACAACTTCGGATGGTTGGCAGTCAATTCTGTGCCACTTTTCACTCTACGTTTATCGACCCCAGAATCTTTTTATACGAAGACGAAGTAATCTCTTTGTGTTAAAAATAGTTTTGACGACACATTTCTTGGGTGAGCAGCGGCAGTGTTAGCAGCAATGACGATGAGGCTGCGGCAGTGGAAGCGATAGCAGCAACACTTTTGTTTTTGTTGCTAAAAATATTGTTGCTGTTGGTAACCTCAGGCATATTCATGCCTTTACCGTTGCCTTTGCCTTTGTTGAGAGTACGTTGTTATGTGTTGTGTTGTATTGTGTTGTGGTGCTGGGCTCCGATGTGCCATATTGTAATGTCAGGCAACAACACCCAAGCAGCCATAGACTATAGTAGCTAAGGTAAGATGAGACAGTGCGGTCGTCTGGGTCAATGGAGACGCCGTCGACTATGACTTGTAAGTCTATGGCAGCAGCTGTACGCTGAGCATTTAGATTGCTTAATTAATGAAAACAAAGCACAAAACACAAAACACAAAGTGAAGACGTATGTCACAAAACGTTTGGATCTTGTATTCCCACGTCTTCTGCTTATCGCTCTATGGCACTTTGGCCCATGCTTATGTACATGAATAGCCTACCAGCGACATTCAAAGCTTATTGTCGCTGAACGAGGACCTGGCATCGTTGTTTGTCATTGTTTGTGGCCCTTTTGTGGCAGCTCAATTGCAGCCTTTTATCGTGCACTATCAACTTGTCTATGCCACATTAATTAGTTTGACAAGCTCAACACGCTCCAGGCTAACATTCACTTGAAAACAATATAACCTCCAAGAATAATAAATTTTTCATAAGGTTACAGTGAAATTTATCTAGAGCCGAACCCAGAGTTAAAACCATAATGGATATAACATTAGCGGCCAAAGGAAATATATATATATTTACCACATAGCTTTGTTTGCTATTTTATTGTTTGGATTTATAATTTGCCAATTAATGCAGAGGGAGAGAGAGCCCATGAAGCTCTGACATCAATCGATAATCCTTTGTCACTTAGACGAATAATTGTTTTATGGAACCATTAACAACTTCGTATTTAATTTTAATTTCGAATATACAACAGAGTATTTTAATCCATGCGCTTTACTCAAATATAATAAATAGGTACGAGCCATACGCTGACAGTTGTCCTTTCTGGGGAGTACTACAGGGCAATTTCTTCATTGAAGTCCTCTTCGATTGCACTGTCTTCGTCGTCGCTTAATCCTTCGCTATCGGCAAACGTAATATACATGCCGGGGTGTATTTGAAAAACGTTGTAGTGTAAAAATTCGTCATCGCCGGCTGCACCTCGATCAAACACTACTAAGTGGTGAACAATATCCGGTTCGGAAAGATTAAAGCATCGTACCACTAAAATCATGAGCGCAATGAAAGAGCTTATTTCATGGGGAGGCGCTAAATAAGCTAATCCGACAGCGATCACTAGCAATGCACATTGGATACGTAGCAGTGTGCGCAGTCTATAGCCGTCGAGCTGTGCGGTATTGCCAATGATAAAAGCCACAATTAACACAAGCACCATCAGCATATTCATTGAAGAGGCTAATGAACCAAAGATTTAATGTCGTTAGAATTAGGTGTAGTATTTTGTTTTTGTGTGACTTACTCTGGTAGCCAACAGTTGTTAGCTGCGGGTCTGCTTTACACTGTGTGATCACGGCGTCCATATTGCTTTTAAAATTTATAACAAAATATATGATTCTTTAGTCTAATAAAGTCTAAATGTGAATGAGATGTTACGAGAAAATAAACGAATTTCGGTTTTCGGCCTACTCGGTTTTTTAACTATTATTAATATATATATATTTTTTTTTTTTTTTTTTTTTTAAATTAAATTATAACATTAAACGCAGTAAACTGCATAAAACATTTGTCGGATTTAAAAAATAATGACGTGACAATAAAAATAAAAAATTAGACTTATACTAACTTAATTAATTATAGAAGGCTGTATCCTTCTTAGAGGGAGATCATGTGGGTGCAGCCTCTTCAGTCTACGCCTTGTTGAGATACGGGTGAGGGAGAAAGCTAGAGGATTTGGGTGCGACAAAAGTCTGTAGTGATAGCGGCAGCTGTGAGAATTAATCACCTCCATAACAGTTGGCACGGCAAGATCCCTATGCAGCGTGGAGTTGCGGACGTACCAAGGGGCGCCCATAAATCTTCTGAGAGCCTTGCTCTGACACGCCTGCACTCTTCTGATGTTGTAGGCAGCAGTAGTGCCCCAAATTTGTATGGCGTAGCGCCAAGCAGGTGCCACTACTTGCAGATAGATGAGCCTTTTATTAGTTAAAGATAACTTATTCGATGGGCGGAGGAGCCACTCCAGTTTCTTGAGCTTTTGATAGCAGCGCGCTGTAACTACCTTAATGTGTGCACGCCAGGTAAGACGCTTATCCAGGATCAAACCGAGATACCGGATTTGCTCCATTTGCGGAATGATTCTTGTGTTGTAAGTCACAACCGGACAGACGCCTTGCCTTAATGTGAAGGTACAGTGAGCTGATTTCTCAGAGTTTATGGCTATATTCCAACGCCTGGCCCATGAGTGGAATCTATCCAGGTAGCTGGACAATTTCTCCGCAGCTTCGTTCAGAGAGGCAGAGTTGAAAATAACTGCCGTATCGTCCGCGTAAGTAGCAATAATCGAATGCTCATCTCTAGTTGTAGGCATATCAGAGGTATATAAGGAGTACAGGACCGGAGCTAAGACACTCCCCTGCGGGACACCGGCTCTCATGTGCCTGAAGGTGGAAATTTTGTCTCTTACCGCCACAGAGAAGGATCGTCGTTGAAGAAAGCTTCGCATTAGTAAAAACTGTTTGCCAGGCAGGAGTAATTTTAATTTATGCAGAAGTCCATCGATCCATACCCTATCGAATGCTTGTTTGACATCTAGGAAGACTGCAGAGGAATACTGTTTCAACTCAAATGCAGTAAGTATGTGATTAACGACTCGATGCAGTTGTTCGGGAGTGCCATGCTGTGATCTAAATCCAAATTGGTGATCAGGAATGGCTTCTTGAACACCCCGTACTGCCAACAATCTACTCAAAAACAATCTTTCAAAAATCTTTGAAAACGTTGGAAGCAGGCTTATGGGCCTATATGATGTGACACAGTTCTCCGGAGTACCAGGTTTAGGTATCATGGATATCATTGCACACTTCCACTGTGTGGGAAAATGGCAGATCCGCAGCATGCTGTTGAACAGCAACGTCAGGAACAACACTCCCTTAAAAGGGAGTGCTTTCACCACCCTGTTGTCAATATGGTCATGTCCGGGGCTCTTCTTAGATTTCAGTCTCTGAATTTGAGTCACAACCTCTTCAGGGGTGACATGTTTAGTTGGACTGTGATCTAATATACATCTCGATAGGACTTCATTTGTTTCCTCAACGTCACCAGGGTCAGCCAGGCTAAAAGGCGTGAACCGGCTCTCCAACTCATTAGCAAATGCTTCTGCTTTCTCGGTCTCCGTACGCAGCCACTGATTTAGAGGCCCACGGATTGGAGCATGCCTGTGAGGCTGTTGTTTGATGCACTTGGTGGCACGCCATAGATTGAAGCCAGACTTTTTCATTGGATCCGCATTAGCCAACAGATTGTTGAAATGCTCCGATCGCACAGCTTGCATTACATTTTTCAGTTCTCGGGCAGCTCTCCTCCATGCAGCCTTGTCAAATTCGTTCCGTGATCTCATATAGCGACGTCGTAGCCTGCGTTTATATCTCACCAACTCCAGAACCTCAGGTTTTAAGAGAGCCTGAGGAGGGTTGGGTGAACAAGGGAATTGGTATGAAGAGGCTAATTCGGCGGACTCATGAATGTTCTTGGTGAACAAGTCAACCGAATCATCTATATCCTTGTCCGAATTTATTTCCATATTGAGGTTGATCCTTTCGTTTAGACACTGATGGAAGACTGTTATGTTAGCGTGGGTAGGGAGCAGTCTGGACCGGCATACGATGTTATCTGGAATCAATCCAAGTTTAATAAATAGTGGGATGTGGTCTGAGCTAAGGTCAGATGACTCCGCAATGTCCAGAGCTGTTGGATGAATGCCATTGTATATAGCAAAGTCTACTGCGTCGGGCGACCTTGAGGAATCATATGGGTAAAGGGTGGGTGCTCCGGTTGCGAGAACCTCTCTGGAAGAGTTTATTATACTCCTGTGAAGTTGATTACCTCTTGGGGTAGCAAGTCTGGACCCCCAAAGTCGATGTTTGGCGTTCCAATCCCCTCCAACTAAGAATTTAGGTCCGAGTTGATTGAAGAAGGTGTTGAACTGCTGCTCTGATATTTGGGGTCCTGGAGGGCAATAAATGGCTGCGATGACCAGGATGCCTTGAGTTGTGTGAATACTGACAGAGACACTTTGAATTGAGTCAGACCGAATGGTTTCCAGCGGATGGTGGCGTAAAGATGACCGGATGAGTAAAGCGGCGCCCCCTCGCATACGGTTATCATCCGGATGATTAGCAGAATAGATTTCATATCCCTGAATTTTGAAGTATGTTCTAGTGCAGAAATGCGTTTCGGAAATGAGCATGACATCAATCAAGTTGACCGCCATGAACACTTCTAACTCATTTCTGTGATTAAGGACGCCGTCAGCGTTCCATATGGCGAGGTTCATGTGTGGTCTGCTCATTTTTTAGACAATAAGGCGGCGAGCATCTCCATCATCTTGGCCTGCATCTCAATCAGGTGACCAAATTTCTCGTTGAGACTGTCCAGGCGGGAGACCACAACCGATAATTGGTCGACCTGATCAGGAGATGAGAGTGATTGGGTATTATCTATGCTGAGCGAGGGATAATTATGACAATTCGAAACATTATTTCCAACAGGGTGAGGGAATGCGATTTGACGTTGACTTGATAACGGAAGAGACTTTTGACGACTCTTAGGTAGAGATGTCTTGCTTGGTAACTGTTGTGGCTCGGATTGAGGTTGAATAGGTAGTTGGACTGATTTTTGCTGTTGCTGACGTAGCTTCTGCTGCTCACGTAGGAGTTTCTGTTGAGCCGGTTGGTGATACACCGATTTCTTAAATACATCAGCGTACGACACCCCGTCAACAATATTGTTAGGCACAGAATTGTGGCCAGGTATCTGATGGTGTTGAGAGGCACTTGGTGCAGGGCGTCTTGCCGGGACTCTCCTGGCAATGGCTTCCTTGTATTTAATGCAGCCTTTATAATTCGCAGTGTGCTCCTCGCCGCAAAGTGCGCATTTAGGTGGCTTATCAGGTGTTTTGGTGCAAGAAGTTGTGGCGTGAGCTTCGCCACATTTGACGCACTTAAATTGTTTGCGACAGTACCTCTTAGTATGCGAGAACTCCTGGCAGCGATGGCATTGAGGTACATCTTTGAACGGATGAGGCGGCTCGATTTTAACTATTTGACGGCAAAGCCTCGTTATATCAAAAGCCCCTTTGTTGCTGGCGTTGGGCTCAAGGTCCACAAAAAACAGGTTGAGCGGATGACCATCAGTTCTGCTTTTTGGGTTGTGCACGTTGCGTACAGAATGACCTTTGTCAGCAAGTTCTCGTTTAATGTTCTCGACGAGGGTTGAGTGGTGGAGGCCGCGAATAACAATTCTGTATGCTCTTTCATCTTTTAACTGATACGAATGGAACGTAATGTTTTGCAGCTCAAGTTGGCGTATAATACTACGATAGGCATCACTGGTGGAGGGCAGGATTCTCAGACCCTCTTTAGGAGATGCTTTCAGCATGTATGATTCGGGATCGGTTACAGAGTCAAGGTTGGCTAACAAACCGTTAATGTTTGTGATGCCGACAATGAAAATGGGTGGTGGCTTCGGAGATTTGTTATGAATCCTTGAATCAGTTCGGTTATTTATCATAGGATTTTGAGTAGTGGTCTCTGGCCGACTGGACGAAGGAGCGGTTTCAGTGGCGTTTACAGTTTCCAGAGAAGGTTTGCTCTTATTGGTACACACTTCTTCAAAAGAAAGCTCCATGTCAGAAGCGTCGGAATCGCTACTAAGTGGTGCGAATCGATTTGCATCCAAAACTTGTTTTCTGCTAACTTTTTTAATACTTGTCCGTTTTGACGAACTTGGTTTACGCTTCTTTTTTATGCAGTTACTTGATGAGGGCGACGAAAACCACTCCAACAATGGAGCACCAGCTTTGTTCGAAAAAGCAGGCATGATGTCAATGGAAGAAAGGCTATGTTTTTTGATGGCTATGGCACTGTGGTCCGCCTGGTCACTCATGTAGGAGCGACCAGCAGTGCAGATCGGAGAAGACAACAAATAAGCGCTTTCCACAGATACCGCGGAATTAAAATATTTCTTTTTAATAATTTATTAAACAATGTTATGAAAATTTATGTAATTATATATATATATTTTTTTTTTCCTTTATAACTTTACTTCACTGGTTTGACGCTAGAAGCAAAGTGAATATATTTTAATTCTGAAAGTTTGTGCAGGTGATAGCCGAAGGGCAAAACTGAACTGAACAAAAAACTAAGCGGATAATATCCATAACCGGCACATCTTTGCTGACTACTGTGGTTCCCACGTAAATTAGAATTTCATTCAACCGTAAGAGGAAAATGTTGAAAAACTATTTCATTTTTCGAATATGACATTACAATATTTATCTAAGGGAAGACGTCTGTCAAGTTGTGACTTACACCCTGAAGCATCATCAAGGTCAAATCCGATATCTCGGTCTGACAACGGCTTGACAACGCCCAACGTGACGTACATACAAAAGGGTGGTTACAGCGCGAAGCTACCAAAAGCTTTGGAAGCTGTACTGGCTCTTCCACCCTTCAAACAAGATAACAATGTTTAAAACATATTTCAAAGAAATTTTAAAACGTTGATAATTGATATTCAACAGCACAATTTTTATTCAGAGATTGACAAATTTATTTTTTTTGTTTATTTTTTTTTATTGTCGGGTTCTTTCCGAGATAATGTCACGACGAAATCCATAATACTTTTAGTTGAACCGTTGTTGCATTGTGGCGTGTATATATTTGGGTGGGATATATATATATTTGGGTGTGAAGTTTGTATCTTGACGAATAAGTGGACCAAGCTTTACCGAAGGCCTCAGCGATCAGATAAGAGCTGGTCAAGAGACCTGCGTCGGAATTAATACATTTCAGTGGAGTTGGTTGACCCCTGCTAATTTTTTGATGTCGGACCAAACTTTTTTTGTGGTAGAAAGTGGGGAAATACGAGAGGTGAAATTCTCGAGAGAGTTCCGTTTGGCCGAAAGTACAGCTTTTTTAAATGACGCTCTTACTCTACGATACGTTATGAGGATGGTAATGGACAGGTGCTCCTGGTTTTGTTGGAAAAGGGACTGCTTCTCGTCTCTGCGTTTTTCTGGGTCAGTGTTCCACCAAGGCACTTTGGCTTTATGCGGTACTCGTTTAGTTTGGGGGATACTGCAGTTCGCAGCAGCCCCTATGCATTTTGTAAATTGCGCAACTTGGTGGTTTAAGCACCCAGCACCCTTGTTTGGATGATGTGTTGTGGAGATGGTTGTAAAAGTAGCCTGTTTATGCCTTGAGGCAGATAAAATTATTGAAATTGTGTGGCAAGTGTGTTTCTTGCAAACATATAACATGGGGAGAGTAGTCGTTTATGATTAGTAAAAGTTCGTTATAGTTATTAAAAATGCCATTTATATTCCACTGTAATATCTTAATATACATTGCAAAGATATAGAAGGGATGTTTTATGATTGCGAGAAGAGTAAATGCAATGGAAGAGGACTTGACTACAAGTCAGGTTCTTTAACTGATTCATCAAAATGAGGAGGTTGTAAAGAATTAGATGAAAATGAGTCATATGAAAAGATTGAGTCGTTTGGTTGTTTTTGTCCAGTTTGTTTTAAAAGTTGATCTGCTACTGTAGCTGTATTTGAGTGTTTTAATTTTTTCGTTAGGTGTTATTGGAGAGAATGTGGTATTGGAAGGGATGGGTAGAGGGGATGGGAAAAGCTTGAGACGGGGGGGTATTTAATTAAGTGTCTGTGCTGGTGGACACTTTGGAAATTGTGTGTTTCTTATCAGAAATAATAGTTTTTGTTGTTATTGGTCTGTTGGCCGCAGCAAGCAAAGAGGAATCAGAAGCACCGACGGCTGCTAAGCTAGCCAGCGATTTAACTGTAGTAGTGGATTGTTGTTGTTTTAAAAGAAGTTTTGCTTTTCTCATGCTGCACTTCTTTTTAGTTTTTATTTTCGGCAAATATCTGCTGTTCACATTTAGGCAAGAGGATGGGGAAGGGTATGATCTCCGTTACAGTTGGCGCAACGGGTGCGGGTACATTTATCGGGGCTGTGAAGAGGAAGATTGCAGTTAGCGAAGGTAGGGGTGTTTTTGCAATGTTTTACTGTTTGACCCAAAAGCTGGCAATTCTTGCACCCCATTGGGTTGGGAATGTATTCCCTAACCTTGACTGAATGCCAAGATATGTCCAATTTACTGGGCAAGTTATAAAGATCGAATGTGATCAGAAGAACGCCGGTGGGCTTTGAAGTGGCGCCCGTGTTTCTGGTGAACTTAAAAACGGGAGATAAGTACATGGTAAATAGGGGGCGTATATGGTGCCTTTTACAAAGTTGAGGCTGTCGTGGAGTTTGTATTCAATCTCACATAATCTCAAGAATCTCTTGCCGCCTCAACTATGGTTAATCGTGAGCAGCTACCTTGAGAACAGGACCTTCTCAGTGGTACTTTATGGTGTGGAGTCTAGCATCAATGGTATTTGCGCAGGTTTCCCCCAGGGTAGCGTTTTGGGGCCTACACTCTATACCCTGTTCACGCATGACATGCCCACTGGGTCAGAAATACCACTGAAGGATCATCTGGATCTGATAATTGCCACGTTTGCAGACGATACGGCTATCCTCGTCAGAAACAAGTGCATTTACGAAGCCACGGACTCACTGCAGCAATACCTGCATATTTTTGAAAACTGGACACGACGTTGGAACATTTGCATTAACAAAAACAAATGTGCCAATGTGACGTACGCCTTACGGCCGGATATCTGTCCGGGAGTTTTCATTGGAGACCAGCTGCTGGAACACCATTCAGGTTACAAATACCTGGGTGTGTACTTGGATAGGCGGCTAACTTTCAAGACGCATATTTCTAGTATCACGAAATCCTTAAGACTGAGGATTGGTAAATTGCATTGGCTTTTAACTACCAGGAATAAATTGTCCTTGGGAAATAAGGTGAACATTTACAAAACCATAATTGCTCCTGCTTGGCGATACGGTTTGCAGGTGTATGGCATAGCAGCGAGGTCAAACATCACGAAGGTGAGAGTACTGCAGGCCAAGACTTTGCGTATGCTTACTGGTGCCCCTTGGTTCATGCGAACGGCGGACGTTGAAAATGACTTAAAAATACCGAAGATTGGCGATGTGATAAATCGTCAGGCCAAAAAATATATAGAGAGGTTAAAAAATCATCCAAATAAACTAGCAAGGCGCCTTCTAAAACGACGCAGAATGGGAGGAGTTAGGGCGGCGAGGCGGCTGAGAAGATCGAACCTTCCCGACTTCCGTAATAGATCCTTTTAATACACTATACTATATCACCACTTATTGTTTAAGTTGTTTCGTTAATTTTTGTATATACAATTTAATTAAAGTTGTTCTAATAATAACAGAAAAACTAAATATAAAGGAAAAAAAAAAATAAAAATAAATAAATAAGCCAGGCAATGAGGAAACTGTTAAGAATTTTACTGCTACTTGCTTGTTTTTGACTAGCATTAACAGGTTGCCGTTGCGGAGTGTGGATCGAGATGATATCTTTGCTTATGACGTTAAAGCTCGTTGTACTGCGAAGCACGAGAAAACTGAAATTGGTTTTTCTGCGTTTTTAGAGGCGATAATTATAAATTTGGGGTTATTTTGCACAACTTCTGGTAATCCAGGGAAATCGTCGGGAAGCTTTTGAAGGGGGCTCTTTTTTTTACTTCGGGGCTAACGCTAAGACTAGCAAAGCGATTATCCCCTAGATTAGGTGACCCAGGAAACATGATTGCAGAGAGTATTGAAACGCACGTGAAAGCGTTAGCACAAGCACTCGGTAAAGAAAAAGAAGAATAAAATAAGTAAGGAAGAAACTGAAGCACTAACTGACGATAAGAAGCACTGACGTCCGTACTCAAAAAGAGATGAGCGGTGACTGAATATCAGAAGTGGTTTAAAAGATATGACTGGTGTCAGTGGAGGTCACATGGTATAAATCAATACTATAAAGCTATTACAAGAGCAATAACAACATTGGCAAATCTATTATACATATGTATAGACAGTATGTCACAAAACTATTCCCTTCATTTTGACTTAAGATAATATTTTTTGTGTACTGAAATTCCTTAGGCGGCGGTTCTAGAGATATTGGAAGTATAAGAGAAACAGAGAAAAAAGCAATTATGCCTTGCAAGAAGTAGTAATTATTGACTTGACGTACGTTACATATACTTATGACCTTTTTTTTCTGATTTACTGTATAAATGAACAATGATTTGGAGATCCTAATCTGGTGTAAGCAATATATAGTTGACCATGCGACTTACATGGATTCGTTTCATATCTAATACCGGAAGGGCAGAACAAGGCCTGGCGGGCTACGCTAGTACAATACACAATGAATCTGTGAAACAAAAAACCAAAACCAATAAAATACTAAGCTGCCCAAAAAAGAAAGAAAAGTAACCAAAAAACGACTCTATATTGCGGTTATAGCACGATTGACTCGTGCGCTCGCCGCTTGCTTTATTTTATTGTAGTTAGACCGGGCACGTTTAAATGCTTATGCACTCTCACTGTGTTCATAAGTGAGCGCACTCACCGTCTTCGCAATTATCCGTTAAGCATAGCATGAAGGAAAAACATAGCACAAACAATGAACGCCCGTACGAAACTTTTGCTCGGTCTTGCAGTGGTTTTGCAAGAACTAAATCCTAATAAAAACGTGTTTACCATTAAAAAAAATGAAATATAGATATTGCCCATGACATTCAGTGACTACGTAGCATTCTACTGGTAAAAGAATTTTTAAAATCGGATGAGTGGTTTCGAAAATTACCTCTAACAACCAAACAAACACTACCTCTTGAGTTTGAGGCTGCTTGGGTTTTTCATGCCTGCAATCTATGTATCTATCTATCTGTCTATCTCTCTATATATCTGTTTGTCTATCTATCTATCTCTCTATCTATCGATCTCTCTATCTATGCATCTAATACATGTACCTGTCTTTTTTTTCATTTTCGTATACATCCATCTTTACATCTGTAAATATATCGATCAATCAGTCCATCCCTTTAAATTTAATCTTAAAATGTTCTAGTCTACGCACAAGCTTCTGCACATATTCTCGCATTCATTTAATTCTGTGTTTTATTTGTTATGCATGACAAGTCATTTGAATGTATGGCAATATACCAAACATATATAAGAAGACAAGCAGCAACAACGTCAGTGCTGTCAACGGTGTCAGTGAGTTTGTCAACGCAACAACGTAACAGAACGCAACCCAATACAACCCAAGCAATCAAGTTATACAAAGGCCATCAAAGTGTATGAGTGATGTTAATATTATTTACTTATTTATTTGCAACGCCGTAAATCTCTAAAGTGCACCAATACTGAAATGAAAAGATGCAGAATAGATTTTGAGTGTGTGAGTGTGGGTGCGTGCGAGGGTAAATGCAACATGAGGAACGCGGCGCGTTAACCGCAACGAAGCGAAACGAAGCCAAGCCAATCCCTAAAGCAATTAAAGTGCAGCACAATCAAACAAAAATTAATTGCTTTGGATTGAAAGTGAAAACCGAAGGAAGCAGCGGTTGATGTTTTCCTCATCGTCACAATAGTCGTTCTTGCCATTGTTTTTGTTGCTCGTCGATTCTGCCACGGCAGCCCGCATTCAAATAAATTGTTGCGATGCGCTGAACTAAGCTAAGCCAAACCAAGCCAAGCTAAACGGAATTGTGGCATTGGCAACAGTTTCGTTGCAATTAAGTCGTTGCCAACGTGAACTAGTTTCCGCCTTGAAGTATGCAATAGAAGCTTTTTCTTGAACTGTTACTGCTGCTGCTTTGTTCTTTGTTGGGATGTGCGGCGCTGAGCTGAGCTCAATCTTATTTGCAAATTCGTTTCGAGTGTTCTTTACAACTTTAAATAATATATCGTTCACAAAAAGCAGAAACCACGCTTAATAGCAAACCCAACTAAAAACGAAATTAGTTATCACGAAAAAGACTTCCAACTTAATCTCGGTCACACTGACTAGCGCCATACTCAAGTAATTATATTAGTTTTATTTTCTAATCGATCAAGTCCTTCATCTCTTCATCTGCGGTACTATTGTAGGAGGTAGTCTACTGCCAATAACACTTAAATATTTATCCAGCATCTCATACCATACAGTTTGTCAATTAGTTGTTTTGACGTCATCAAATATAACTATTTTTCAATTTTAAGTCGAAGGAGGTTTGTTGGGCTTGTTTTTAATTTTTGTTTTACTGATTATAATTTATTAACTTACCGCCCTATTCTGTGCACTCTATCAAATGAATAGATATATATATATTTTTTTTGATTTTGATAGATTTTGATTGGCAGTAAGCGTCAAAACATTTTTATGGGATTTTTTGGGTGATTTTGCTCATTTTGAAAAGCTCTTTGAACTATCTAATTCTGATTTTTTAACACCTCCTCATCAGGTCATGTCAAAATAACAACGTGTTTTGCTGCTTTTTAGCAACATTTTTGGAAGATGAAGAAAATTTTTATAACAGAAGTGACTTGAAATTATTGCGTGATAATAGTGATCCATTTTCAATATCGGCCAATGTTTTTGAGAGAAACTATCGACTCTCTAAAATATTGTGCCACCTATTGATAGAGCAATTGAAGCCGTGGGATAATGGAAACCCAAAAATTCCATTTGAGTTTCGTTTCTTGGCGGCTCTATATTTCTACGCACATGGGTCATACCAAAAGTGCGTGGGAAACAACCATGTGGGTGCTATGAGCCAACCGTCGGTCTCCCACGCAATGCAAACAATTTCAAAACTGATTTGCACGGTTAAATAAGGCGAAGTGAGGTTTCTTCAAGCAAAAAAATTCCATACTCTCCGCTGTGGTATGGTATTTTTTTAACTATTTCGAAAAACAGCTTTTTTTAATAGTAAAGCTTTCCATGTGCGCCAGAATAACAAAAATGACAAAAGCTTTTAACAATTCAATTAATATGAATTTTATAGATAGAGTGCACAGAATAGGGCGGTTAGTTCCTATGATTGTCTCTCAAAAAGTAGAACAGCAGAGATAGTAAAAAGAAGCCAAAAGAACTACTAGTTCTGTTACAATGTCAAGAATATGTTTTGACAAATTCCTTTTCAACCTATTTTCGCACTTTGGAATGCATGTTCCGTTATAAGTTGTTGGATGCATATATTCGTCACTTGGTGATGAAATAATTTAATATTTCTTGCGACTTGGTCATCAAATAGAGAAGTTCTTGTGATAACATTAAACATTGAAGATGCCTGGATGAAAAACGATATTTGAGGTAATTTTGCTGGTTTATTGTTACCATCAAATTTGAAAAAGGGGGCAAGATTTAGCTGAGGTATTCTCTTTGACCAGGCTAACGGTTTATAATATTATTAATGGGGCAAATAAAAAGAACAGACTGGAACTTAATTCAACTCACGGCCCGCCAAGCAAATTGCGAGCATAACATCGTTTGGTACGAAAAGTAGCCAACAATCCACAAATTTCGACAAGATCTCTTGCTACTGAATTTCAGGTACAGTGTAGTGTTACCATTTCCCATGAAATGGTACGACAAACTCTAAAATTGAACCAGTACACTTCGAGAGTTTGCCAAAAAAGCGGTGCTTTCTGCACTGGAAAAACGCTTCACCTGCTCTTCAATTCATGTACACCAGCCGGAAAGTTACTGGGAGTATTTGAATATTTTAAAATAACAATTTATGAATAGTCTAAATCTAAACTTGGATTCATTCTGGGAAACAAACCGAAATTTAAAATTTACCAAGACAATGATCCGAAACATAAGGCTTATTTAGTCATAATGTGACTGCTTTTTAATTCCGTATAAGTGATTGATACGAAAGCTCAGTGTCCTGACCTTAACCTAATTAAAATTTGTGGGCATATTTAAAGAAAAAAGTGGTAAAAAGGGAAATTCGCAACGTATAAGGAGAAGGTCTCGTACGTAAATGGTTTGCAAAGTTCACAATGGCGATTCAGATGAAATGAAAGAGAAAGTAGCGCGGCTCATATTTTTTGGGCTCAACTTACAACCGGCAGCGCAGACATTTTGTAATTAAGACCGGCAGCGCGAAAACTGGACCCAAGTTGGAATTGGCTGATACTCAAAGTTTTGGAGGCAACATTTTGGCCTTCTGAATTCGACGATGAGCATCTCAAAGCACTTTTGAAGGAGGACGGTCATCAAACAAGTCGTGAATTGGCCGAAAAAAAACCTGCGATCATAAAACGATTCTGAATCACCTTTATTCAATTTGCCTAGGTGGCTCACGAGCTTAACGAAAACAACAAAGAAATGCGCTTCCAAATCGCTTCTCAACTTCTCGCCCGCCATCTATCAAGCGGTCATAAACAGCGCTTTTTGTACCGAATCGTTACGGAAGATGAGAAATGGGTCCTATACATAAATATGAAGCAAAGGAAGATGTGAATGTCTCCAGGATATACGCTAATGCTGGGAGTCAACCCTGACCTCCATCCAAAGAAGACCATGATATGCGTTTGGTGGGACTGAAAGAGGCTATTTGACTGAAAAGATCTCATAGACAAAGCATAACCATACTCCTTCACAATAATACCATGTTGCATAAGTCTTCAAAGCCGCATTCCAAAGCTCAAATCTGTGGTTTTTCAACATCCGCCGTATTTTCCGGACCTTGAACCGATGCATCACCACCTTCTTCGTTCCCAGTCGAATCATATAAGGGGCGTTATCTTCGACAATGAAAACGACCTTAAAAACTGGCTCAAGAATGTCTTCGACACCAGACCGGGCGATTTTTGGCGGAACGACATCGACAAATTGGACAAGAGGTGGAAGGAGGACGCAAACAGCAACGACGAATACTTAATTAATTAATTTGTTGTTATATCCCCGCGTAGGTTGCGACTGTCCTGTTCTAAATTAAAGATAAAAACGCTACTAACTTATTCCCCAATCAATTATAGTTCTAAATAAAAAACAAATTTTCCATTTTCCATATCCATATCGGGAAAATCCATAAATTTGTATGTATAAAATTATATGAAAGTATGAAAATCTCAATATTGCTTCATCAGTTTGCCGTTGATACACATATTTCAAGGTCAAAACCGAAAGTCTGCCAAAGAAAATTGATAAAAATAATTTAATTCAAATCGAAACTTTAGTGCGTTGTTGGTGGTGATCATACGAGTATCTATATTGTTCCAAATTTGGTGTGGGAAAAATCAAATATTTATTACCATCTCCCGAGCTACGGCGGGGCCAACAAATTAACTATATTTTCTTACTTGACGTCGTCTTATTCTGGTTAAGCCGCACGTCTCAGTGAATCAAAGTCTACTAAGAAGAAGAATTGCCTCTCTTTGTACTCATTTTTTTCCAATCTGAATACAGTATAGTCAGCGTACGGTAAGGGAAAGAGTTCCTTTCTTTGTTTTTTGTGTATTTAGTGTATTTTCAATAACCACAATAGCCACAATGCAAAACAGTTGAATACCATTTATTTAAATACTTAGGCCCGGGCAAACGTTTTTTTCCTTTGTATATTAGGGTCTGGATCGATGGTTCAAATGCAGTTAAAAGTCGTCGTAGTTGAGGTTGTGTGCAGAGCGTCCAGGTTTTCTGCTTGTTTTCCTGTGTCGATTGTATGACTGCTTTCATAATGGTGTCATTCAGGAATACCATCGCTGACTCGATGTCATCATATGTTTTAAGAGGGATGCTAGTCTTTAAATTAATGTTAATGTATTCCTTATAAGTATGTGATAAGATTTTACATTTCCGAATGTTTCCAGGTTTTTGTGATGAAAAAATCCATGAAGTCAGGTGTTTGATTCCTGTATGTTGGCCAATAAATTGGTTCGCCTGTACTTAAGTGTTTAGAGTGTGTTGACTGCATAGCGTTGAGGAGATTTTTGCCTATTTTGTTCGTTAGCCTCGATCTCCACATAGCGCGTTTCGCGTTGTAATCACCGGCTGCAATGAAGCGTTGTCCAAGAGAGTTGAGGAAATTCTTATATTCTGTGTCTGTAATATTATGCTTTGGTGGGCTATATACGGCAGATATTGTGAGCGGTCCTACGAGATCATTAATTTGAATGTTCGTTGCTTGTATGTAGTTATGCTGATAAGGCTCAAGCTAGTCGTGCTTTATGCAATGCTTAATGATTATGGCTGTTCCACCGTGCGCTGTGCCATCGGGGTGGTTTTTGGTATATACTGTGTACCCTCAAACTTGTATAAAGTGTTTGTTTGTGCAATGTGTCTTCGAGATTAGGGCTATGTCAACGCTGTTGTCATGAAGAAATATTTGTAGTTTGTCAATGTGGTTTTTCAGTCCGTTCGCATTCCAAGTTATGATCCTTAATTTAATTATCATTTTGTTTGTCCATCTTCGATATGAGAATTGTTATGACGTTTATCATATTTGTGACTTGTTGTCAACATTCAATTGTTTCATCAGGTCTTTCATCTCAGTAATATCAGTATTTATGTCAATGCGTCTACTTATGTATTCATTGGTTGGATTCGTGAGTTGTTCCTTCTTGATTCTTTTCGCCATTATTGTTGTCATTCTTATCCTTAGCTACTTGAGCGTACGATAAACCGGTCTTGATTTTGTTCGAGTTTTGATCTGATTGGAGCTACTGCTACTGTCTCATCCGGACGGTGGCATTCTCTAGGATGAAAATCTTTTTATTTTCAATGCCTTGACAATCGCACCAAGGCACAAGGCACAATTTTATTTGTCCGTTGGCTTCAATATTTCAGTCGGATGTCTTGTGTTTACCGGCGCATTTGATGCAGATCGGATCTCTGGTGCAAGAATTTCTCGTGTGGCCGTATATTTTGACAATTTGAGCACTGCAATATTATGCGTTTATGGTGTGGGGGCCCAGAAATGGATTTTCTGCAGAGTAGTGTGGATATGTTATAAATATCTTTGTTGCATTTTTGTTTTTCAATTAAATGAGGAAAAGTGGAAGCGGTTTGTTCGTGACTTTTGTTGTACATTGTGGATGTTTATGACTTCATGCCCTAGGTCGAGAAGTTCATTTTTCATACATTAATGTCAGTGGCGTGGTGCATATTCCTCGGCACTACTTTAATCCACGTTCTTCCTTCGGCTTGAGCATTCTTAGCATTGATGAGAACGCTGATTTGTTCGACGTCTTGAACATAAATAAACATAAAATACATTGCAATATATGAAGTATTTATTCGGATCCCTCAGTACCAAGTGTTTTGATCGCAAAGTGCAACAGAGTGGTACAAAATTTGACCTCTCGGGTTGACTCTTGCAAAAGAGGCCAAGGAGTCCATATGAATCACATTATTTTTACGACATGATGTTATTGAATGATTTTTAAGCTAAGTTCGTTTACTTATTTCTCTTACCAAGCAAGACATCTCTACCAAAGGGTCGTCAAAAGTCTCATCCGTTATCAAGTCAACGTCAAATCGCATCCCTTCACCCTGTTGGCAATAATGGATCGAATTGTCATAATAATCCCTCGCTCAGCATAGATAATACCCAATCATTCTCATCTCCTGAATAGGTCGACCAATTATCGGTTGTGGTCTCCCGCCTGGACAGTCTTAACGAGAAATTTGATCGCCTGATTGAGATGCAGACCATGATGATGGAGACGCTCGCCGCCATATTGTCTAAGAAATTAGCAGACCAAACATGAACCTCTCCATATGGAACGCTGACGGCGTTCCACTTCCACTTCCACACAGTGGAAGTGTGCAACGATATCCATGCTAACCTAAACCACTTAAACCTGGTACTCCGGAGAACCGCGTGACATCATATAGGCCCATAAGCCTGCTTCCAACTTTTTCAAAAAATTTTGAAAGATTATTTTTGAGTAGATTGTTGGCAGTACGGGGTGTTCAAGAAGCCATTCCTGATCACCAATTTGGATTTAGATCGCAGCATGGCACTCCAGAACAACTGCATCGAGTCGTTAATCACATACTTACTGCGTTTGAGATGAAACAGTATTCCTCTGCAGTCTTCCTAGATGTCAAACAAGCATTCGATAGGGTATGGATCGATGGACTTCTGCATAAATTAAAATTACTCCTGCCTGGCAAACAGTTTTCACGAACGCGAAGCTTTCTTCAACGACGAACCTTCTCTGTGGCGGTAAGACAAAAAATTTCCACCTTCAGGCACATGAGAGGCCGTGTCCCGCAGGGGAGTGTCTTAGCTCCGGTCCTCTACCCCTTATATACCTCTGATATGCCTACAACTAGAGATGAGCATTCGATTATTGCTACTTGCGCTGACGATACGGCAGTTATATTCATCTCTGCCTCTCTGAACGAAGCTGCGGAGAAATTGTCCAGCTACCTGGATAGATTCCACTCATGGGCCAGGCCTTGGAATATAGCCATAAACTCTGAGAAATCAGCTCACTGTACCTTCACATTAAGGCAAGGCGTCTGTCCGGCTGTGACTTACAACACAAGCATCATTCCGCAAATGGAGCAAATCTGGTATCTCGGTTTGATCCTGGATAAGCGTCTTACATGGCGTGCACACATTAAGGTAGTTACAGCGCGCTGCTACCAAAAGCTCAAGAAACTGGAGTGACTCCTCCGCCCATCGAATAAGTTATCTTTAACTAATAAAAGGCTCATCTATCTGCAAGTAGTGGCACCTTCTTGGCGCTACGCCATACAAAATTGGGGCACTACTGCTGCCTACAACATCAGAAGAGTGCAGGCGTGTCAGAGCAAGGCTCTCAGAAGATTTACGGGAGCCCCTTGGTACGTCCGCAACACCACGCTGCATAGGGATCTTGCGGTGCCAATTGTTATGGAGGTGATTAATTCTCAAAGCTGCCGCTATCACTACAGACTTTTGTCGCACCCAAATCCGCTAGCTTTCTCCCTCACCCGTATCTCAACAAGGCGTAGACTGAAGAAGCTACACCCTCATGATCTAGCCCTAAGAAGGAATCAGCCTTCTATGTCATTGCCTTTTCGGCGCAATTTACATCGTTTTTAATTTAGTATAAGTCCAATATTTTCTTTTCACGTCATTATTTTTTTAACCGACAAATGTGTTATGCAGTTTTCTGCGTTAAATGTTATAATTTAATTATGAAAAAAAACCTATTTCTCATGGCTACTGATTATAGAGGTACATACGTTTGTACTGGTTGCGGACGAAGTCGCTGGCACAGCTAATATACAATATTTCAAAGCCGTCAAAAAACATTTTCCGACATGACAGAAAAAAGATTATGTAAGAGAAACAGAGAAAGAATACACATACATATTTCATTTGTATGCAGCGAATGTCTGAAGTAAAGAAAACGAGAAACACAGATAAGCTGTGTTGTGCTCCCAGTTGTACGCACTTGATGGCAAGAGGGGCATACGGTAAATGTAAACAACAACAATTACAACCGACGTATAAAACCACAAACAAAATCATGTTAATTATAGAATGCGAAGATCCAGCCGGTCAAGGATTATATCGAATTCCTTCGCGAATCGGAATTGAGATTCAGAATTTCTGGATATAATGATTAGCGCTCGCAAAATGGTCAACCATCTGAGTACCAAATTCACAAATTTCGTTGAATCGCCACTCTTGTTAGCTTGGATTAAATACAGCAGTGAATCGAAAACTGCCTACACACAATTTTGCACCGTAATATTGCCGCAGCAGATACAGTGGGGCTTATTTGACCTATGACATGATACTCCATCGGATTAGCAACAAAAATAATTATAAATTCTTTGATTCAAAATAAAATGCAAAGTCTGGCAAAAACCAAACTTATTCCGAGAAAGAACAAAGTACAGTAACATACTTTCCTCAAAGAAGCAAGAACAATTTGGAGCAAAACCAAAATTAAAAAAACGAGATTATACAGTAAATACGAAATTAACGAAGAAATACGAAATTAAAAAAATAAATAATAATAATGACACCGAATCACAGCGTACTCCTTACACAAGGTTTCCGATTTTTTTATTTTATTTATTCGATTAAATTGAAATGTTGCGAGAATTAATAACAGTTCAATTGACATTTCTATTTACTTAAATTGAGGTTCTGTATAGTTAGACAGATTTTGCACGTTTAACTAAGGCATAATTGTAAACCAAAGCGGAGCGCTTTCTTGGCATGGTTTCATCATTACACTTCTTCCATATGTCTAGTCTCCGTTTAGCGTCTTCTTGTTCCAGAAACAGACAATCATAAGTGTGTTGGAGCCTGACATATCTGTTCAATTCTGCTTCATAATGCAGAATATTGTTTAATTTTTTTACAGTCAGAACTAGAAGTCTTTCTCGCTCTTCAATTTCTTCTTCGAGTTCACTGGTGTCAACCATTTTATTGACCTCAAACAAGTTTTGAAAAAAAAAATTCCGTAACAGCAACAACCGCGTTCGAAACAACTGCGAATGTTATTCTTAAGCTCAAATAAAAAACAACAAAATATATATCACATCCAAACCTGCCCGAGCACCACCTTCCGTTCTAAAATATTCCGTCAACTTACGCAGTTGGTCAGTGTTCACTCCAAGCTGCTTGACCAAAAAAAATTGTTCTTTGTCATTGTTCGGACGGTCCCGTTTTAATTCTAATCTTTATTATTTCGAAAGTACACAATTTTTATGTCTTTCTTCTTATATGTCAGAAAAGAAGAAGAACTATTATTAGCGCTGGTACTAAGAGTAAGATTTTCGATTTGCCAAAATCGATTATTCGTTTACCAATTTAATTGTTTATTATTGATACATATTAATATTATTAGTTCATTTTAATTATCGATTTAATTATCGAATTATTTAGTTATAGTTTCCGTGCCATGCAAAAAGACGCCAACAGCCAGAGGGTTGCCTTATACAGTGGATATTGCTTAAATGGAATGGTTAATATGGTTTTATAACGAATATATAAATATAAAGGTATTGTCTCATGATACAATCAACAAATACGTTAAGGTATGACAAACAACAACAAAAAATGAAAATAAAATAAAAACGAGAGAATGTTTATGCTTCTTCTTTCATTCAAACCGTTCACGGAGTAAAACAAAATCAATTTCCATTATGTACATTTACGTCAATGTCTTTATCATTTGAATGTTGTAACTGTCCAAGTTGTACTGTTGTATGTTATTAAAGTATATTAAAATAAAGCGCTACATAAATCAAATAAGTGACTATAAATTCTTTTGGCATTATAACATATTTTTGGTTACAAAAAAATTCATTCACTTGGGGTGCGGGAGAATCGATGTTTGATTTTTTTGCAGCAACGACCTGGGCTTTTACGATAGAGGAATTTCGAAACTATCCTCAAAATGGCAACGAATCATTGAACAAAACAGTACACATTTGACCTAAATCGGATAATTCAATCCTTATTATATGATGTTTAAAATAGGGTAAAAGTACTGGGTTTATTTTACTCAACCTAATATTAGAGAAGCGTTATCGGTTTACAGACTAAGTTTTATTAATATTTGCTATGCTAAGCTAAGCTCTATCCACTCACTTTTTAAACTCAAGCAATTTGTCAAGCAGAACCTCCATAGTAAGAAATAAGTCGGTATGATAACGTTGGGACTACAAGGCACATTCGACACTTTGTGGCACAATGCCTAATCCACAACCTCTGAATCATCAACACGTCAATATGCCTTATAAAAATAACATAAAAATTCCTTGCAAATATATTTTTCTACATTGTTGTGTATGCTGTGCAAGAGGCACCCGACACCCTACTCCTCTACTGACGCAAAGGGAAAATTCAAATGAACCCAAGCAAAACCAATTCCATCTACTCTACGATACTACACGTGCACAGAGTTAAGCAAAAAATTCTATACGACATTGACGACAACAAATTTTGTATTGGATTCTTCTTGGACGTGAAGAAAGCTTTGACAAAGTTTGGCATAAAGGACTCAAATGGAAACTTAACAATATATTCCCGCAAAACCTAGCCCATCTGTTAACATCATATAACACAGGTAGATAGTTCTTAGTAAACATACCATATCCCACTCACAACTAGTCGATGACACAATACTCCCAGGTGCTCATAAAAACATTAATAGTGCTCTTAATCTATGAGACTATTATTAAACTAATTTGGACATATAGAGCAGATATGGGGAGTTGAAAATAAAATCAAACATAAAAATAATCCAGAGGCAACAATCTAAAATTATTCGCACCATTACAAAAGCCTTCATCGAGACCTCCGAATTACAACAGTAGATGGGGAAATAGTCAAACTAAGCAGAAAATACCAGACCAAACTTTGCCAGCATTCGAACGATGGTGTGAATACATTACCAGTAGAAGAAAACTAACTCGGAAACGAAGGCTAAAAAGGGTGAGGCCAGTGAACCTCACATGACACACATTAGTTCATTATATTATTTATTCATTACTTTATTTTTTTATTGTTAAGTGCCAGTAACAAAACTGCTTTTACAAACTGATTGTAAAAGTTAAAATACACCCACCCCATCATATAATAATCTATACAATAGTCAATTTATATCTTATAATAGATAATGTACTCTTCTTTTACGAAATAATAAAAACAAAAATATAAAAAATATATATATATAAAAAAACTACTTTACGAGGAAGCGCAAGGCCTGCTTTCTACCATCTTGCAATCTTATCATTAATAATGTCTATTTTGATATCAAATTATAATACTTCTTAGCCTTCATATTCAATAAACTATTTGAAAACCCCTTCATTACTAGGAAATCTCGACTGTCCTTCAAAATAAGCTAATGCAATCATGCTCTGCGGTTCGGTAGTGTGGGCAGATTGTGCGATTACCCATGTAAAATACTGCAAAAGGCAGAAAAAAAACTTCTGAAAATTATTTTAATAATTCTACAAAACAATTGATAAAATCAAAAATTACAACACACGTAACAGAGAACTGCATCAAATAAGTATAGAGAAACGCTTGGTTTTTCCACTGAGAATTTATATATATCATCTCATATATATCATTGGATACATCAGCTAAAGTAAAGTTCGGGAATAGAATTAGGCAGCGTTCTCTGCAATGAGAGTAGCATCCGTCAACAAATCTCAAATAAACTGCGATACGTTTTGTCACGTCCGGGTATTGTAAGTGTTCATCCTCGCACCTCTGCCAACGACATCACCAAAAGAATGTCACAGTTTGCGTGGAGGCGCGACATTCATTGAAGGGAGGAAATTTACCGAGCACAACTACAATGAGATCGATTCTTCAGTCTACTGGATATTAGAAGTAGCGCCATTGTCCAAATACTTACTCGTGCTTAGTACTTGTTCTTTAAATCCCAAACCAAATAATCTTCATAACTTACGCAAAAATCTCTTTATTAAATTTTAAAGTTAAGGAGCGTTTAATGAAAAACCGCTGCTTTGCACACAAATTGCTTTCTAATGCAGCAAAATTTGCTCCAAAAGATGTTTTTTAGTAAAGCTTGGTGCTGTGTAGTGGTAGTCTGCGAAGCTGTCAGGAAATTTAAAAAATCGTAGTTATCGCACTTTAAAAAAGAATAAACCTTCTCTAGCACAAACTACGAACGACGAACTCATCAAAGTGTTGTTTCCTTCGGGTTCCTTAGCAATTTATGGTTCGAGTATGAATTTTTGCTCAGCGTACTTAATGACTGCGCTTGCATTAGAATGTTTGATACAACTTTGTATGGCAGTTCAAGCAACATAATCAACAACGCGATCATCGATATTAACATCATCATCTACGTAGTTTGTGGCGACATCAGCAACGGCGGCAACATTAACTTGTGTGTTCATGAATATATTTAAATACATATATGTGTGTATGTGCGTTCAGGAGCATTGGTATATGTAATTATGCAAATGTGTTTGGTTTACAATGCAGCAACATCAGCGATGGAGTTGGACTGGTAGCTTCAGCGACAACATCAGGCAGGAGATAAAAAATGAGGTAGTCGTAGTAGGAAGTGGAATAAGAAATGCAAGCAGGAATAACGAGTATTGCCGCGGCATTTGGGTGCAATGCGAAGGCATCTCCAAGGGTTTACGTAGGAGCGGATATGCGATAGCCGCGTTTGTTACCTTTATGGCATTAGCGACAACGGCAAGGCTTTAGAAAGTTTTTGGCTGTAAGAGATTCATAATGCATAACAAGAAGAAAATTCGCGCACACTCACACACACACACGGAGTTAACATAGTCAATTTTGTGGATGACGTAGCGTTCGTGGTAATAGCGGAGCAGCTTAATGACGTGGAAGATCTATAAAATTGCGCTATTGACCAGGTCATAAACTGGCTATCCACAGTTGGCCTGTAACTAGCTGACTACAAGACGGAAGTAGTGCTAATTAGTAGCAGTAAAGTATTAGACAATGCTCATATCCATATAGACGATGTGGACAATATGTGCAAAAGAGCTATCAGGTATTAATGCGGTAATGCTGGACACGAGACTGTATTATAGAGGGCATATCCCGCAGGTGCACGTCTTATCATGCACAACACAAGAGGCCCAAAACAAGGATGCAGAGTACTGCTACTCAACATGATGAAGGCAGTAATGTTATACGACGCACCCATCTGTTCCCAGACACTTAGATAAAAGAGTTACAGTCATGGCCTTAAAGCTACCTCGGGGTGTTGCTAGTATATTGGGCTTTCCGACTTATTTCCGTCAATCCGGCGATGGTCATTGCGTGCGTGGTGCTCATTTGTCCGCTTGCGAACGGCTTTGCTTAGCTTGAAACGGTAGTAAACAAAATGGGATACTTTGGTAAAAAGGCGTTGGACATACCCACTCATTCCGAGCCTGAACGAATGGATGGGTAGGACACACGGCAGAGTCAGTTTCTACCTAACATAGCTTCTAAGTGATATTTGCTGCTTCAGAAGCTACCCCCACAGGTTTAACCGTGACTCTTTATTCCAGTGTAAATGGTGTCTAGGAGCCGTCACGAAAGACGCTGAAAACAGAGCACAACTTTGCCCGAGGTTTAGAGATGAGAGTGAACTTCTAGAGGCTGAACTAGGCGGACCCATCCTATTAGCATAGACGGCCTTACGCTGGTTAATACTGCTATGCGGAGTGTCAATTCGCACAACGGTTGATAAAACAGCTGAGTCAGCTGGAACCAGAGCGAGTGTTCTCCCAAGTCCAGACACTGGGTAGGGGCTGACCCATCTTCAAGGCCCTGCGATACATTGCTTGTAGTAGCACCGTGGGGCTAAGATGGTTGTGGGATGCAGACTCCCCAGCTTTAATTTGTTGTTGTTATTATTGTGCACTGTTGTTAAAAAATGAATTAAATAAGCGACCTATATTAACATTACCATCACGCATAACCTTTCACTCTTTCCATTGCTGTTATTTTTGCTCTTGTCTCCATGCTCTATCCACACATAAAAAGAAGTAGTAAGTCAGAACGGAAAACAACTTCAACTAACCAAAGCAAATCAACTTAATTCAATCCAACTCCACTGAATTCAACTCACCTCAGCCAGGCAATGTCGAGTCAAATCAAACCAATTCAACTAAAGCGTTTTTATCGCTGATAACATTTCTTTCCGTTTTTATGTGATTTCTTATACATGCGTATATATATATATGTGTGTGTGTGCGTTTTATATTTTTATTTTGTACATCTTTATCTTTGGCGTGTTATTTCTGCTGTTTCTGCGTGTTGTTTCGGTTCCCGTTTCTGATACGTTGCCGTCGGTTGCAGTTCATTGCCTCGCCAACAAGTATGCTATACAAATTGAAATTTTCTGTTCACCGTTGCGGCTGCATTTAAGGCGCAATTGCTTTTAGCATATTCACACGCCCAATACTTGATTTGACACACCCAACACCATACCTCTCTGTGCGCTGAAGTGTGGGTATGTTTTTCTTTCTTTGCCATTTGCATATTCTGCCAAACTGTACGCTAGAAAGTAGACTTGAAGCGTGTTGCTCATTAACGAAAAATTGCGCGAGTAAAATTTTACTTTTACTCGGTTCCTTTTGTTAGATTTTTACGTTCTTTTTCTTCATTTTGATCAAATGCTTTGCAATGCGTTTTTCTTGCTACGTTTTCGTTACATTGAAAAAGTCATAAAATTTTGCAATTGAACAGCTCCTAGACAAACAAGCAAATAAACACAAACAAGAGAAAATCTCAGAAAAAACGAGGTCATAGAGAAATATATATAAATTTTTTTCTCTTGCATTTTTGAAAGCGTTCCAAGTCGGAAAACGTTTGCACTTGACGTGAAGTTGTTCGTGTTTTAGTTGTTCTTGTTGAAACTGTCGTCCTTTCCCGCGTATTGGTCTGCTAAGTTTTGCAGTGAGTTTCTACTGTAGTTGTTGTGCTGGCCTCGTGCCACGCAAAAGCAACGCGACTAACGCCATGGCGTAAACGGAAGTTCTCGCAAATTTATGCAGTGCGCTTTTAGGCGCACTCAAAAATAAAAATTGAAAGGAACCACTCAAAACTAAAGTGCCTGGGTCGATCAATAAGTACCCGTGGGTACAGGCAGCTGACATTTCTGAGGGAAGTTGGCACTAATACAGTTTACTGGCAGCTGTTAGTTTTTCAGTCAGTCAGTTGAATCACACATACAGTGGAATCTCAATAATCCAGACAATTAATAACGAGGCAGTGACCGAATTACGACTGAACTCTTTTATTTTTTTATGTTTTCAATAGTAGAAGTAATTGACTTCTGTTTTCAATATGTATTTGTAATATAATTTCTCAACCGGAACAAGAGCAGTTGCGTAAGCAGATATGTTGCAATAGCCGTAGCAACAGCTACAGCAGGTGACAAATCAGCAGAAACACTCATTGCGTCAATGTAACTAACAACGTCCGCCAAAGCAGCACCAGGCAAGCAGTCGCATGTCTGTACTCTGTAAACATATCTCTAGCAGCCCTTACAGCAGCCCATATAGTAGCAACAGCTCCTGTTGCTTCAATTGTTCCTTCTGTCACTCTCACCGAACAATGAGCCAAATAGACCTGCGCATTGGTGTCTGCAACGCCAACGGCCTAACCAATAAAGGTTTTGTTTCCCTCCCAAACCACCACGGCCTCTTTTAAAATCCGAGATTATGGATCTGTATTATGTGGACTACCGCATATATTTTGACGAGCTGTTCCATTAAGATGGCGGATAACATGTGATGTAGAACTGATGCTGAGATTGCAGAGACTTTTGCTGAGCTCGCTAGCCCAAATGGCCTTCGTGCCAAGGAGGCTTCTTTGAACACTGCACTCTTAGACATACAGCTTATCTCACCTATCTCACCTGATGAATTGCGTCTGCAGATTAGCCATCCCTCGATGCGATGGGATTGGTGGCAGACTTGACAAACGCCCACCCTCAAAAGGGGCGATGTTCTAGGTGTTGTTTTTCAATACCATGGCTCGCATCCACCACTTTGCTTTGAATGAGAGAGCTTGCTAGCCGGAGAACTTTGTTACCTCACATCGAACGATAAGCTTGCTGCTGACTTTCTGCAAACTATTTGAAAGAACATTTCTTGGACAAATGTTGGCAATAAGAAGCATTAAGAGTGCTTACCTGACCACCAGTTTGGCTTTCGGCATCTCCATGGTGCAACCGTTCGATTGTATCTGGCATGAAGGTTTACACTTCAGCCAAAGTCCCTTCTCTCAGGGCTCAGTACCGTCTGCCTAGGTTGGACTTGCTTCGGCGCAGCTTTATGATTGAGGTCAGCAAGAATCGATCGAGAATCGGCCGCTTTGTTGGGGGTGTACCTCAGGGCAAAATCCCTGGGCCTGACCTATACACATTTTACACCGATGATTTCTCGCACCAGTCGCCCATAACACATTGTTAGCCACTTACTCGCCATTGAGAGCGAAACATCTGTGCTCACTCAGGAGTTCGTGGATGACTTCACCAGGCAGAAACATCGCTGTCAACCGTTGTAAGTTTGCGCTTAGAAGAGAGTTGTGTCTGACCGCCAAATGAAAAATTTAGAATAAATAAAAAGGAAAACTTAAATTTAAACATTTAAACTTAAATACGTTTTCATTCCTACCTAAAACTGGTACTAATTCGTCGACCCACGTAATTATTTTCGCACCATGCGAGCAAAAGGTTATTTAAGTATTATTTATTTCTGTGGGGAGGGGGTTAAATATTGAATGTTATTAATTTATTAAACTAAAGGGATGAAAAGTGTTTTCAACATGAGAAATTACTTAAAATGGCGTTAATAAATCAAGTAAAGCGGTTGACCACAGTGGTGGTGAAAGCGCGACTTGCGTGGGGCGGTAGGATCATGTGATTTGTAAAACTTAACGCTGCTAAATTTTAATTAATTTTTGATGAACTGTAAATGTGTGTTGTTGTCGAAAGAGGACGAAAATGATCGAGAACAAAGGAAAAACGAATGCAGTGTGACGGGCAGCCGAAGGCGTGGATGGGGGGCTAGGTCTTAGCGTAGCCCTAAAGCCGTGCGAGTTGACAGAACGTGCGGTTTCTATTGTCAAGTAATAAGCAACATGCCACGTGTATGTGTGAGTGTGTGTGTGTGTGTGTGTGTGTGTGTGTGTGTGTGTGTGTGTAGGCGTCAGTGTCAACCTAAAGCCGCGCATATTGATAAATGTGTCCTTTTCAGTCGTACTCTACTATATCGAAACCGAACTTAACTGAACGCTATGATAGCCTTTTTCCATGGCTAGGACGTTGCTGGCAGAGTTGTTCCTCAAAATGTCGATGATGATAATAATAGCGATAGTGACGATGTTGTTGATGCTGATGCGTAGAAGTGTAAGCAATGTCGTTGACGTTGGTATCGAACTCAAAGCTTGTGCTGAAGCTCGACGTTGAAAATGATGAATAGCTCGTAAATGAACATGTCTGAATACACACACACACATATGAACATTGAGTGCCTTGGAATGGCGTAGTTGATGGGCATTGATTAGGGTTTAAGGATTTGGTGTTCAAATCAAACATCAAAGCAAAAGATATATTGCAACTTTTCATTTTCCTACTTCGTCTTATCGTTGTCGATATGTCGCTTAAAGGATTCCATTTCATGAAACTAAATTAAAAAAGAAGATGAATGTATGGTAATTTTTATAGAATAAAATGAAAAGATGCAGAACACTAGGAGGGAAAAGCAAGTATCAATTCATATACGACGAAAACTTTGCTGGTTTCTATCATTTGTAGCAGCAGCAGCAACATCATCAACAATATCATCATTATAATTTTCAAGTAAAACCAATCATCAGCCGATGTAGTGACAGATAGAGAGAGGAACAGATAGATAGGACAATAGAATCATTATTGATGTCTGATGAAGGAGAGCGTTTTGAAAGAAGAACAAGGAGCATAGATTCTTGTTGCTTGAAACAAACCAACTAACGAAGAGTGGAGAGTTATTGACAACGGAATATGATGATGAAGTCTTTCTGTTTGTATTATATATGGAATTTGATATATAATAATATAATATAATATAATATAATATAATATAATATAATAAAATATAATATAATATTATAAAATATAATGAAAGTATGGTAGTGCGGGAGTATTAACAATGAGCAGTCACAATGAGAACACAACGGCCCGATATAGCCAACGGCGAATGTTGACTTACACAATCAGCGATTTATAAGGTCGAATCATAGTCATATAGTATCTATATATATATATAAAACAAAGTGGGCAAAAGCGTTTATTTCCCTCTGCTGCCATAATTTTGAACCAATTTAGTTGGTTTTTTTCCAAATGTAGATAATTATGGTACGAACCGCATAGGCAAACAAAAGACTCAAAAAGAATCAGATGTATTTTTAAAAAAGGAAACGAGTATGCTCATATTTGGGCAAATATTTAATTATATTTCTGAATATTATTAAATGTCGTTGATGGCTATTTAAGTAAATTATTTAATTTGCCTATTGTCTAAATTTAGTGATCTATTTTGAGAATCATGCCATAGTAATGCCACAGAAGCAAAATTATAGTACAGTGAGAAACCGCGGATTGTTCTAAGTTTATCCAAATTGTTTGTATTTGTGAGTTGTTTGAAAATGTATAAACGTTACTCTCTCTTGAGCATTCACAAAAGTATTGCGCTCTTCGTTGTGTTGTTTCTGTACATGATGTTCACTATTAAGACGCGTCTTAGTGTCATCGTGTCATCGCATTATTGTTCTTCGTGTAGCATTCGAGCGTTGGGCCGAGGTTGTGAAATGAAAGCAAAGTCGTTAGCAGTGTATGTAATGGAAACAACAACAAAAGGAAGGGGACGAGCTCACCTTGCTTTTTAAGGAGTTTCACTTCACCATGCGTGAACTGCGCACATGATTTTCTTTTAAGAGCTCCTAAAATTATTGAAATCTCTTATTAATCTTAATGTAGTTAATGGACTAATCATACGACGTTACCAGTTTTTTTTTTTTAATTTATTTTTTTTTTTTTACATCGACTTAGTAGGTACGCAATGACCACACACTGATCTCACATGGGGCAGGCCCAGGTGGCATCAAAATTCACCCAGTCACATAGACTGGGCTCAGCTGGTCTTAATTGCTAATATCTTTGGTGATCATGCGATACCAAAGCTAATGTCTACGTACTAAATATTTGGCTACAGATAAAAACATCATCAGCCATTAAAATAATCAGCATGCAAGATTAAACTAAAGCTAATATTAAATTTAGAATTCAATACCTACAATAACATAGACTATTTAAACAAAGAGGAAAAATTTAGGTTAACAGTATAGAAAATAAGTTATGTATTAATTCAATGATGCCAACAATTTAGTTTTTATAACATAAGAAGAGGTGGGAGGAGCAGCACACGCAAAGTGGGTATTAAAAGATTTGCATAAGACATAGAATGGATCATGTTGCAAATAAGAAGCTCTACAAAAGGGAAGAATAATAGGAGAATAGTTTCTAGTTGGACGTGCGGGTACACTAAAGTTAATCATTCTAAGTAAGAAAGGTGAGTTAATACTACCATAAATGAGGTTATACATAAAAGTTACACCAATGACCGTTCTACGACTAGACAAGGCAGGGAGGTTGATCAATTTGAGACGACACCGATAACATGGTAGGCAAGCATTAGGATCCCAGTGCAAGTTTTTGAGAGCAAAAAGTAGAAATTGCTTTTGCACCGACTCAATACGATCAATATACATCTGATATTGAGGATCCCAGACACAAGACGCATACTCCAGAATAGGTCTTACTAGTGAAGTGTATAGTACTTTGGTAGTATACGGATCATCAAATTCCTTAGACCAGCGTTTAATATAGCCAAGGATACCTCTAGCTTTAGAGACCGAAGTGGAAATGTGGGTACAGAAATGCAACTTCGGGTCCATCAAAATACCAAGGTCGTTAAACTGGGAAATACGATCTAAACTATTTGAGTCAATGTAATAAGAATTTGAAATAAGGGCTCCTCGAGAAAAGGACATAACTTTGCATTTATTGGTATTGAGGATTAAATAGTTTTTGGAACATAACGAGATAAAGAGTCTATGTCACTCTGAAGGAAAATCCCGTGAGAAGGGTTATTAAGGCGGAAACATAGTTTTACATCATCTGTGTACATTAAAATCTGAGAGTGTTTGATGACGGTAGGTAGATCATTAATAAATATGTTGAAAAGCAATGGCCCCAAATGACTGCCTTGGGGAACACCTGATGTTACCTTTAAAGACTTAGATATTGAAGACTTAAAAAGTACCCTTTGAGAGCGATGGTCTAGGTAAGATGCCAGCCATCGGATCAATGGAGAAGGGAAACCAAAAGCTTTGAGTTTGGTTATGAGCAACTCATGCGATACAGTATTGAAAGCTTTACTGAAGTCGGTGTAGATAACATCAGTTTGGCTACCTACCGAAAAGTTGTGATTGACAATAGAGGTAAATTCCAACAGATTGGTTACCGTTGAACGGTTCTTAACAAAACCATGCTGAGACATACTCAACAATGGGCGAATATAAAACTGTAATTGATCAGTGATAATCTGCTCAAACAACTTAGGAATTGCACACAGCTTGGCAATACCTCTGTAGTTCGATATATCTGACTTACTACCCTTTTTGAATAAGGGAAATATATAGGATTCTTTCCAACCACTTGGCATAGACGAAGCAATAAGGGATAAATTAAATAAGGTATAAAGGGGAATATATAAGTTGTCCGCATAAATCACATTGATAGCAATATCTATAGCCTAACAACCAGAGAAAGTAGTATTAACATGTAGTCCCGATTTTCAGTGTTGAACGTCCATTTAACAGAAATAATTCTATGTTAATCCTGTTTAAAGGAGTGACCATAAGGAAAGGAAGAAAGTCTCTTCCTAACTTATATAAATATATGAAAATGGATACCTGTCTATCTGTCTGTTTACCTGTATCTTTGTCTAGCCAAAGCCTACAGACTTCCACAAGATCGAACCACCGAACACCATGAAAGTTCGTATGTAAAATTGGATGCGACAGTCGATTTGGAAAGTCGGGATATTCATGTAACGTCACGTCAACGTTAGACTGCAACAACAACAATGAAGTGCTAAAAACTCAATAGTGGGATTATGCTGCTGGCGCAACGGCTTGGACTCGACTCGCTCCCCATACAACGACAAGTCGACCGCACAGCACAAGAGCAGAGAGAAAGTGTGTGATCACGAATAATGCATGTATACATAATATATATTATATATGTATTAGATATGTATTCGAGCATGATGTTAAAATTGGCTTAAAAATGAATTTATTACTTTTTTAGACTTCATTAATCAGCGCTTTGCGCGTATTGAGCAGTAGTCACAATAAAACTACACTGTAATTCAAGTCCCTCTTAAAACGAAACCTCGCCAATATATGAGAGGGGATTACATAGGTGCTGGTTTAATTTATGCGAAGGTGGATCGAATAATTTCTGTTGTTAACTTATGCCTGGGCAGCAATGAGAGAGCCGAAAGATCAAAGCAGAACCGAAGTGGTTACAGCCTTGCGTTTGTCTTTTGGAATGGTGAGAAGGGGAATAGTCACGAGCGATGGTCATAATATTGATTTGTCATATTTTAGCTGCACTTAATAACCACATGCATTAAGGTGACTCTGACAATATGCAAGTCCGAGAACACTTGAATATGTATGTATATGTGAGAAGCGATATGGAAAGTGAGCGAAAAGAGGAGACCTGAAATGGTCGCTGCTCCTAGTATGTGAATACAGGGAAACATTTTATACGTCATATCCTAGATATGCCGATATTCAGAAATTTTCAACTCAATAATATTTGTAATTGAAAAAAAGATCATGAAATTGAGTTTAAAAGAACAAGTATCAAATATTCTTTCTCTCTCTGTATCTCACACCAAATCTCTTCAAGGCACAGAATAAGGGGTTCCAAAGAAGAGGGAGTTGCGTTCCGCTAACGCAGGCAGCCATGGAGTAAGTTACAGAAATACAAGTATAAAAGCACAAAAAAGGTGGATTCAAACTAAAAAGAGCATTAAAAATAAAAATTCACTAAAAGAGCACCTATAAGAATAAAGATTCGTGCGATTCAGCAGCCAACAGTTGCGAAACTCAAGTGGCCTCGGCTACGAAGTACAGAGCCAAGGCAGACGTTCTGAGAAGCAGATAGACAAACGGAGGGACAGTCAAATAGTAATGAACGCCACAATGCAACAACGGTTCAACTAAAAATAGTATGGAGTTCGTCGTGACATTGTCTCGGAAAGAACCCGACACTTGAGAAAAAAATAAACCAAAAAAATTAATTTGTCAACTTCTGAATAAAAATTGTTGCTGTTGAATATCAATTATCAAGGCTTTAAAATTTTTTTGAAATATGTTTTAAACATTGTTATCTTGTTTGAAGGGTGGAGGAGCCAGTACAGCTTCCAAAGCTTTTGGTAGCTTCGCGCTGCAACCACCCTTTTGTATGTACGTCACGTTGGGCGTTGTCAAGCCGTTGTCAGACCGAGATATCGGATTTGACCTTGACGATGCTTCAGGGTGTAAGTCACAACTTGACAGACATCATCCCTCAGAGTGAAACTGCAGAGAGATAAATATTGTAATGTCATATTCGGAAAATGAAATAGTTTTTTAAAATTTTCCTCTTACGGTTGAATGAAATTCTAATTTACGTGGGAACCACAGTAGTCAGCAAAGATGTGCCGGTTATGGATATTATCTGCTTAGTTTTTTGTTCAGTTCAGTTTTGCCCTTCGGCTATCACCTGCACAAACTTTCAGAATTAAAATATATTAATAATAGTTAAAAAACCGAGTAGGCCGAAAACCGAAATTCGTTTATTTTCTCGTAACATCTCATTCACATTTAGACTTTATTAGACTAAAGAATCATATATTTTGTTATAAATTTTAAAAGCAATATGGACGCCGTGATCACACAGGGTAAAGCAGACCCGCAGCTAACAACTGTTGGCTACCAGAGTAAGTCACACAAAAACAAAATACTACACCTAATTCTAACGACATTAAATCTTTGGTTCATTAGCCTCTTCAATGAATATGCTGATGGTGCTTGTGTTAATTGTGGCTTTTATCATTGGCAATACCGCACAGCTCGACGGCTATAGATTTGTCTCTTACGGAACTAGAAAATACATTCAAAACACACCACTCCAACACCCCTTCGATTATTTTGGGTGACTTCAACAGCTGGCACTCCACCTGGGGCTCCCCACAAGATAACAAATAAGGAAAAATTTTATAAAAATATATTCAGCGATCCAACGTAATCCTTCTCAACGATAAGTCCCCAACCCACTATACAACCCATAATACCTTCACCCTCATAGACTTATCCCTCTGCTCGCCACAACATTTACTTAAAAACATTTATTTATGACAATCAAGCGAACAGTGGTGCGGAAGGTGTTTCCGATGCAACAAATTTGCCAGCACAAAAAAATATCAAATCGGTTAAGCCACCACCAATATATGTTCAAGACGTCGAACAAATTAGCGTTCTTAGCAATGCTCTAAAAAATGTAATTAAACATAATTACATTTTAAAAACGCTGCAGAATAATGAGGTGCGAATACAAACAAAAGATTCTACCAGTTACTCCACAGTTATTAAGATGCTGCAAGAGCACAGAACGAAATACTACACATTCAAACCGAAGGAAGAACGTGGATTTAAAGTAGTGCTCAGAAATATTTACCACGCCACTGACATTAATGAAATAAAAAATGAACTTCTCGACCTAGGGCATGAAGTCATAAACATCCATAATGCACAACAAAAAGTCACGAACAAACCGCTTCCATTATTCTTCATTGAATTGAAAAACAATAAAAACAACAAAGATATTTATAACCATACTGCTCTGCACGAAAATCAATTTCCAGCCCCCCAAACCATAAACGCATAATATCGCAATGCTCAAATTGTCAAAAATACGGCCACACGAGAAAGTTCTGCACCAGAAACCCGATCTGCGTCAAATGCGCCGGTAAACACAAAACAATCGATTGCAAAATTGAAACCAACGGTCAAATAAAATGTACATTGTGCGGTGCTGCACACACTGCAAAGGTTATGAGATATACAAGGCACTGAAAATAAAAGATTTCCATCCCTTAGAGAAACTAGCCACCAAGTTCCGGCTGAGACAGTAGCAGTAGCTTCAATCGAGACTTAAAACTTAAACAAAATTAAGACCGGTTTATCGTACGCTCAAGTAGCTAAGGATAAGAATGACAACAATAATGACGAAAAGAATAAGAAGGAACAACTCACGAATCCAAACAATGAATACATAAGTAGAGGCATTGACATAAATACTGATATTACTGAGATGAAAGACCTGATGAAACAATTGTTTCAACAAGTCACAAATATGATAAACGTCATAACAATTCTCATATCGAAGATGGACAAACAAAATGATAATTAAATTAAGAATCATAACTTGGAATGCAAACGGACTGAAAAACCATATTGACGAACTACAAATAATTCTTCACGACAACAGCATTGACATAGCCCTAATCTCGGAGACACATTGCACAAACAAACATTTCATACAAGTTAGAGGGTACAAAGTGTATACCACAAACCATCCCGATGGCACAGCGCACGGTGGAACAGCCATAATTATTAAGCAGTGCATAAAGCACGACCAGCTTGAGCCATATCAGCATAACTACATACAAGCGACGAACATTCAAATTAATGATCTTGTAGGACCACTCATAATATCTGCTGTATATAGCCCACCAAAGCATAATATTACAGATACAGAATATAAGAATTTCCTCAACTCTCTTGGACAAAGCTTCATTGCAGCCGGTGATTACAACGCGAAACACACTATGTGGGGATCGAGGCTAACGAACAAAAAAGGCATAAATCTCCTCAGCGCTATGCAGTTCACAAACTCTAAACACTTGAGTACAGGCGAACCAACATATTGGCCAACAGACATTAATAAAACACCTAACTTGATAGATTTTTTCATAACAAAGAACCTGGACATTCGGAAATGTAAAATCTTATCACGATTCGAACTCTCGTCAGACCACAACCCTATAGAATTAATATATGACTCGCACGTCACGCCTACACATGCAAACAGACTTCTGTACAACAACAGAACTAATTTAATGACCGACATCCCTCTCAAAATCATATGAGGACATCGAGTCAGCGATAGTATTCCTGAATGACACCATTATGAAAGCAGTCATACAATCGACTCCAAAAAAGAAGCAGCAAAATTGGACATTCTACACACAACCTCAACTACGACGACTATTAAATAAAAAATTTAAACTACAGAAAACCTGGTCAACCACAAGATCTCCTCACACAAAAAGACAGTACAACAAGGCAACTAAAGAGGTTAAAAAAATGATTCAGGTATTAAAAACAAACAATTAACATCATATCTCAAGATCTTAACACCCGCGAGTCAAACGGACTACTCTTTATGGAAAGCTACTAAAGGATGGACAAACAAAAGTAATCATCAGGCTCCTCTAAAAATGGAAAACGGGTTATGGGCAAAGACGAACTTGGACAAAGCTAAAGTATTAGCGGACTATTTCGAAAGGGTTTTTACAAAAGTAGCCACCAACTCAGATGATCCACAGCTGAACACAGATATTAGCAGAGGTTCAGAACATAAAAAACATGAAAAAACCACCATATGAGAAATAAGAAAATGAATTAATAATGACATAAAGGAAAAAAAGTCCCCTGGATATGACAAAATAAATGGGAAACTCCTACGAGAACTACCTGTGAAAGCTATTGAATATCTAAGAAACACCTTTAACTCTATGTTCAGACTAAACTATTTTCCAAGAATCTGGAAAGTAGCTGAGATTACTGCCATACCGGAACCGGGAAAAGACGCACTATTATAGACCAGTCAGTCTACCTCTTCTGCTTTCAAAAGTCTTCTGAAAGATATTAAGGAGTAGACTCCTGCCACTACTAGAACGCAGCCACATCATTTCTAATCACCAATTTGCTTTTGGAAGAAGTTACTCAATAACAAAACAAGTGCACACAGTTACGCACAAAATTCTTTTTTGTTCCCTTTATATTTAATTTTTCTGTTATTATTAGAACAACTTCAATTAAACTGTATATACAAAAATTAACAAAACAACTTAAATAATAAGTGGGGATATAGTATAGTGTGGATATAATATTAAAATGATTTATTACGGAGGTCGGCAGGGTGCGATCTTCTCAGCCGGCTCGCCTACCTAACTCCTTCCATTCTGCGTCGTTTTAGAAGGCGCCTTGCTAGTTTATTTGGATGATTTTTCAATCTCTCTATATATTTCTTGGCATGACGATTTATCACATCGCTAATTTTCGGTATTTTTAAGTCGTTTTCAAGGTCCGCCGTTCGCATGAACCAAGTGGCACCAGTAAGCATTCGCAATGTCTTGGCCTGCAGTACTCTCACCTTCGTGATGTTTGACCTCGCTGCTATGCCATACACCTGCAAACCGTATCGCCAAGCAGGAGCAATTATGGTTTTGTAAATGTTCACCTTATTTCCCAAGGACAATTTATTCCTGGTAGTTAAAAGCCAATGCCATTTCCCAATCCTCAGTCTTAAGGATTTCCTGATACTAGAAATATGCGTCTTGAAAGTTAGCCGCCTATCCAAGTACACACCCAGGTATTTGTAACCTGAATGGTGTTCCAGCAGCTGGTCTCCAATGAAAACTCCCGGACAGATATCCGGCCGTAAGGCGTACGTCACATTGGCACATTTGTTTTTGTTAATGCAAATGTTCCAACGTCGTGTCCAGTTTTCAAAAATATGCAGGTATTGCTGCAGTGAGTCCGTGGCTTCGTAAATGCACTTGTTTCTGACGAGGATAGCCGTATCGTCTGCAAACGTGGCAATTATCAGATCCAGATGATCCTTCAGTGGTATTTCTGACCCAGTGGGCATGTCATGCGTGAACAGGGTATAGAGTGTAGGCCCCAAAACGCTACCCTGGGGGACACCTGCGCAAATCGCCTTGATGCTAGATTCCACACCATCCAGTACCACTGAGAAGGTCCTATTCTCAAGGTAGATGCCCACGATTAACCATAGTTGAGGCGGCAAGAGATTCTTGAGCTTACTGAGCAGCCCGTCGTGCCTAACTCGGTCGAAAGCATGCTTTATGTCAAGATACGCTGCCACCACGTACTCCTTAGCCTAAAATCCTTCGAGTTAACCACCCTATTCAGCTGCTCTGGAATTCCGTGAGATTTACGAAGGCCAAATTGAAAGGAAGGAACTATTTGCTTTACAGCAAAAAACAGCGTTCAAACAACTTTGCTACAGTGGATAGCAGGACAATTGGCCTGTAGGAATCTAAGGTGTAAGGGCTCTTGCCGGCCTTATGAATCATGCAAATTCTCGCCTTCTTCCACTGTTTCGGCACATATCCCAATCTCAGCACTGTGTTAAAAATGAGCGCCAGAAATAGCACAGCTTTTAGCGGCATTGCCTTAAGTTTAAAGTTGTCCATTCTATCTTCACCTGGAGCGTTTTTAGTGTTCAACCCTTTAATATGTGCTGAGACTTCCTCGGCTGTAATGGGAGCAACCGGGAGGCATAATTGGCCGGCGCTTTGAAGTCTCATATGGATCTGGCGAACCCTGAGTTCTGAGCTGGTATCAAATGACTGAAATCGAGCTTCCAATTCCTCGGCGAAAGCCTGGGATCGCTCGCTTAAAGATATAGACTAGGATCCGTTAGCCTTCTTGATTGGACATTTTGGGGTTACCTGTAGTTTATACCTTCTCGCTAGCTTCCACAAGGAGTGCTGTGTGGAGTCGTCGCGGAGACATTTGACGAAAACCTGTCATTTTCTTCCTGTTTATGGAGCGTCAGCAGCTTTTTGACTCTATTCGACACTGTACGAAAAACCCTGTCCACAATAGGGTCGCGGGAGCGACAAAACTGTCTCCTAAGTCTCCTCTTAATAAGCAGCAGTGCTTCAATAGCTGGGGGAAGTCCAGAACGCACTCTTGAGCCATGTGGTGGATTTAAGGGGGCGACAATGAGAGCAGCTGAGTGCACCTTATTTAGGAAGATCGAGTGCGCGTCTTCAATGTCTTCGGGCATCAGGATTCCCAAGTTTAAATTTAGAGATTCATCGAGATCTCGGCGAAATGCAGCTAAGTCAGTTCCAGGTGGTAGCAGTCGTCCTTTTATTGTTTTGATCTTCGGAGCTGAATCAAACAATCACAAGGGGAAGATGATCAGAGGAGACTTCATACTCAGTCCTGATAGACAACTCGTCCGAACGCAGCCCATTATAAATGAAAAAATCAATAGCGCTGGGTGTATGTCTTTGGGCGTACGGGAAATGGGTCGCTTGACCAGTTGCCACGATTTGAGCGGTTGAGTTTTGCACAACTTCCTGTAAGCAGCTACCCCTTGTATCCCCTCTAAAGTTACCCCAGAATCTGTTTTTGGCGTTAAAGTCTCCACCTATGAGAAACATTCTTAATAGATTGTTTAAAAAATCTTCGAAGTCTACAGATGACCAATTAAGATGCGGAGGTAGATATAATGCAGAGACTATTAACTCGCCCCTACTGGTTGAAATCTGGATGGTGGCCATCTGTAATTTCGCTGTTCTTACTGGTTCTTGTAAAGAATAGCAGATTTCTTGCTTAGTAAGCACAGCCGTTCCTCCTCTAGGCCTGTTGCTGGGATGGTCTGCCTTGTGAATGTTATAGCCAGGTATAAAGATCTGAACTCCAGTTTGAAGCCATGTCTCAGTGATGAGCAACACATCAATGTGCTTGGCCTTTGTGGCCTTTGGTATAAAAGGCTTCCTTGATAATAGTGTGGGGGTTGGTGCTGGCCAGGTTGCGAACAACTACCCTGAAAGCTTTATCCTCCTTATGCTAGTATGTGTAGTGTTTAATGTTACGCTCTTTTAGGTAACGAACAAAAATTGACTCTGCAAATCAACGAACGAGAACATTTCAGGTAAGGCGCTTCAATGCGTCACTATATACTTGGAGACATTTGATGTTGTTGTTGTTGTTGTTGTTGTCGTAGTTGATGTACAGTTGTCATGTAGCCATGAGGTATCATTAGGAACCCGCCGCAACTCGGAGTCAGATAGAATTGAGTCATCTCTGTTAGTATTGCTAACACCCGAAACGTCGCAATTTACCACTTTAATTTTTTACCGCTTTTAATTTTTTTTTTTTTTTTTACCACTTTAAATGCATTTGCCGCAGCGCGGCGAACCGAATGGCGCTTAATTTTACCCGTTCTTATTTTTAATTTATTTTTTTTAATCCAGAGGCAACAATCAAAAATTATTCGCACCATCACAAAACCCCAATGGTATATTACCAACACTGACCTTAATCGAGACCTACGAATTATGACAGTAGATGAAGAAATAACCAATTTAAGCAGAAAATACCAAACCAAACCTTCCCAGCATTCGAACGATGGTGTGAACACATTACCATTACAAGAACTAACTCGGCAACGAAGGCTAAAAAGGGTGAGACTAGTGGACCTCACATAACACATATTACTTCATTACATTACTTACTCATTGTTAATTGGTGATAACTTTAATTGTTTATTTATTGTTAAAATCATGTATTGTTAAATTCCAGTCACAAACTTGTCCTAACTATTAATCTGTACAATAGTCGATTTATTTTTTTATAATAGACAATGTACTCTTCTTTTGGGAAAATTAAAAAAAAAGAAAGAGTTTGGAACAGACTAAATCGATTTTATCGTTATATAGATTTTATAAAGATATAGTCGAGAGCAACAATGTACTAAACTTTCGACTTTAATAAAAATGTTTCATTAGTTTTCTTGTCAGACTTTCGGTTTCAAGTTTGATATACATGTCAACGGAAATTGATCAGACAATAGTCGTATTGCGATTGACATACTCGCATATATATTTATACAAAGCATTTTGAATGGATAATTTCCATTTTGGCGGTATAACTTCGACCCGCATTTTCAGGGTTTTGTTATTTATATAAATTTATTTATATAAATATATATAAGTATACATTAAGCAGCAAACACTTTTTTGTATTACTTTCCGGATTAAATCAGTGAAGCGATTATGATAAAAAAAAAGGAATTAAAGGCATTCTTCGCTATATGTGCTTAATGGAATTTTTATTCAAATCGGGCCAGTGGCTCAGGTTAGAAAATATGTTAAATATAACAACAACAATAAAAACACACAGCCGTTGATGTTGTGAGAACAGTAGAATATGGGAACAAAGAGGTTATTTGTGCCTCCCTCTTCGGTTCTGTCAGTTTTATGACGCCGTGCTATTGTTGTTTTTCCATTTTTGTTTCACACACAACGTGGGGAGTGATAATTTTTGTGTGTTTGCTCATGACTGAGTAAACACAAATGAGTTGCTCACCAAACTGAACAAAAGAACATGAACATGTTTCCTATTGTACTTCTTTGGTCAGTTACTCTCCTTTTCTTTCTACAAAGAACATTGTTCACAGGGATGTTTTTGGCACTTAAAAAAATAAATATATGTTTTTTCTAGAATTCGGTCAATTGTGTCGGCCGCGGTTTTCCCTCCTACATATAGATGACCATAACATGGTATAAATCAGCATAAAATACTTTTAGCCCGATATAGGGCTATACAATTAGTATAGAACCATCCATTATTATTACTCTTATAGTAGGCCGGCGAGCGCTACATAACAGAGAACTGCATGCAATAACTATAGAGAAACGGTTAGTTTTCGACTGAGGATTTTCGTTTCAGTTTTATTGTGGCATTTTCAACGGCATATTTCGACATTCACAAATTTTCTCTTTCCATTTGTGACAATCTAAAAACTTCGACGAATTTCGACTATCGAAAACTGTTGTAGTCCAATGATGCGATAAAAGATCTATTTCGTATAAAAGTTGGGACAACCATACTACAGATGTATCTCTAATCACACCTCTTGTAGGTGCCACTACCACCTTTGGGTGCATCACAGAGTAATGTCTGGGAACACAGCATCCGTCGCAAACAGCTAATCAACTGCGATATAATGTAAGTCAGGTAGAATGTCATGTCCGGGTATTGGAAGTCTGGATCTTCGCAGGTGTGCCAACTATGCCATCACTAGGAACGCCAACTTTCCGTGTAGGCCAATTTACGAATTATAACTTGATGAAAATGACCAACTAAAAAATAATGAATTTATTTTTTTCAACCTCATACAATAGGGCCAATTACAATAGAGATATATTTAGTCAAGGCCAAAAGAAAGCAGTTGGGCCTGAAACTTCGAAGAATGTGTTGTCCGTTTAAGTTAAACATCAGCAATAAAAGTCTTAGAATTCTATAAAAAGACACATGCTAAAAAAGATGTTTCCAGAAAGAAACAAGAAACAGAGTTGAGCGAATGGAGGGCAGAGCCACAGCCACAGCAGAACTCAGGTGCTAACCGTGACGCGGTGCGTTCTGAAATCGGAAGCCCAGAGTCATTAATACCAACTAATAGGTCCGACCGCAAGAACCGTTGTAAGCAACAGCAAAAACATACACACATATATATTAAGACGGAGACACGATTTTTTGTACCCGTTTTTACCTTACTTAAAGTCGATATATATGGTTGAAAAGGCATGGTTCTCTAAATGTGCGTTATGTAATTGTATGCCAATATACTTATGTTAGTGCAGAGGAAAGCAGGTGAGAATCTTGAAAAACTTCTCTACTGCGAACTTGAAAGCTAATGTGCCTTTGAAAGGGGTATTAGTTATTTGCACGACGTAAGTTACCTAGACTTACGAACCACATATGGTAAGTCAATTCTGATAATGCGTGATTAAGAACACATATATATATATATATGTATATATATACATTTATATATATAATATATATATATATTTAATATATATATTTTTTTTTAATTAATGGTATTCAACTGATTTGTATTGTGGCTATTATGGTTTATAATTAAAACCCTTGCGGGTTGTGTTGGAGCTCTCTCTCATAACTTGAACAACAGCGCACATGTCATTGTTAACTCATTAATTCGTATGATCTGTGTTGGTCTGCAGTGCTGCTTCTTTATTGTATATTTAACGAAATGAAATAAACTGAACAGCGTAGATACCCTCTCCATGATAACATCTACATATGTAACAATTTTCATGGTGTTCGATCAAATAGTGTCGCAGTGTGTAGGCTTTCGTTTTATATATATTACTTACAAATGGTATCTGACAATTTATTGTTTTCTATGTGTCTCTACAATCCACTCCGTTGAATTTGTATTCTAATACTTCACTGCTCAAACTCATACCCTACCACACTGTCTGTACTAACTCTCACCAACAACTCTCACCCACTACATCACGACGACTTCACTATATCACTATATCATTAAATGTTCAATTTTAACCACATCACTCTACATCACTTCCTCTATTACTCAGCCTCCACACCAACCTTGCTTTTATTTGCAAACTCTTCTGCTGCTCTCTTCTCATATGTTCTTCATCTTCGCCACTACTACGCCTCCTACACCAACTCTTCTTTCCAACCACAGTGACTGCCTCTTCGTCTCTCTCTCTCACTCTCTCTCTCTCTCTCTATAAGCACCACTCTATTGTTTCCTCAAATTCTGTCCTCCTTTCACATTGCTTAAAGTCACATAAATCTTTGCTATTATTCTATCAACAGGATCACCTTGACGTTTTATTTGCTCACCTCAAGATTGATGTTGTTTTTGGCTCACTGCTCAGATGTATCAACGTGTTGCATTCCTATGTTTGTTAATTTTAAAGGGCTTTCAGTAATTAAGCCCTATTTTTTTCATAATAATTTTTTTGTTTCATCTTGTCTCGAATGTAAAACACGAATTCGCCCAAACCAAAAACCGAAAAGCTAAAACCAAAAACAAAACCAACAGCAACAGTAAAACACACAAAAAGCATTCAAGCGCTAAAGACTTTATTGCTGGTTATCCCTTGACACACTTTTTATTTTACTTTATTATTATAATTGTTGTTTTTTATTATTTTTATTGTTATTATTATTATTACTTTGTTTTAATATTGTGTTCTTCATTCACTTTGTTTAATCGCTTTTGAAAGCGAATCTTTTTGCAATGAGCTACGTTTTTCGGCTTCCTTTGTTGCGTTTGCACTTTGATTAACTGACCTGGGTTTGTTTTGATGTAAGTTAACATTTATACCGATATAAACGTATATTGTATACATAATAAGATGAGTGAAGTGATAGATAATTATTCATATCTCGAGAACGTTTTAAATATTGCAAAATTCCTTCCGTCCTTCCAACGGACACGACTGTTGGACTACCTCTTATCGAGAGTGGCTTCAGCTCTAAATTGATTTTAGCTAGCGTCATGCAGGTGTTTAGGGTTTTCTGTAAGTGCCTTAAAATGACTACTAACTCTATTGGAAAGTACAATTAGAGTGATGAAAAACAGCACAACGTGCTCTGTTTCTGGCTTTCTACTCTGCAGAGTAGCTGACACCTCTTCAAGCAGTTGGGGCAAGACAGCAGTGGGTTCTTCTTCAAACTAGTACTAGTACTCGAAGTTCCCTATAACGAACTTCAATACAATGAAGCTCTCCTCCCTCCTTCCGTCATTTCAAGTACACAGCTTCCTGTATTAAAAATTTTCTATATAACGTAGTGGTTTTTTGGTCCTGTGAAAATTGGTATCAGAATGAATAATATGTATCTTTTTAGTGTATTCGCACACTGAATCAGATGTTCTCCATAGCATAATCTAACCAAGCCCAATCTAATTTAATCCGACATATCTGCATTATAAGACATTTTATTTTATTATATGCCAATCGATTATGATAGCGGTAGATGCTTAAAAAGCAGCGAGTAAAATTCGATTCTTCATTTAAGTGTAGATAGCCCAACTCTGCTCAACCAGTCATAACCAAAAATTTCGATTAGAGTGAATTTAATCAGGAATATTGCAAAACAAAACACAAGACCGTGTAGCCTAAACTGATAAGGCGTCGGACTTCGGATCCGAAGATTGCAGGTTCGAGTCCTGTCGCGGTCGTAGTAAAATTATTTTTAATTAAACTTTTTTTTTTAAATATTATTGCAACTAGAGTTATAGAAAGTGTTCATTTGATTACTTCTCCCCATTGGAGCCGTATAGTTTACAGGTGAGCTTTTATCTACTGAGATTCGAACATAATAGTCGCTGGGTGCTATGGACTCAATCAAACACACACAACAAAGTTAATCAAAATCGATACAGTCGTTTAGGAGGAGTATTATCATAGAGCATTGGTACAGCACAGTTTTATATATCAAAGATACGCCGATCTCTGTTATTAGCTCATATATATTTTTTCCAGCGCAAAATATCTCACAATGAGTTCCGTTCACATAGCGACGATAATCATAGACTCAAATAGCATCAGCAATTACATGGCTGTGTGGCCTAATGGATAAGGCATCGGACTTCGGATCCGAAGATTGCAGGTTCGAGTCCTGTCACGGTCGTAGGTAAAATATTTTTTTCTTTAATTTTATTGGAATTGTAGTTATAGAAAGTGCATCTCACCTTTTAAATTTTTTGTGGTGTACATTTTTCAAAGTGTCTCATATAATTTTGCCTTAACTTCTATGAGTGCAATGATTTATTTCTTTTTAATACAATGTTTATGCATGTTTTTTGTATGAAGCATATTTTTACCATTACGCACTGGTCCCAAAGTCGTTTTTTTTGGAATATATTAAAAAAAAGTCAGAATTCGAGAAAAAACCCTTTTTTCTACAAGAGTATACTCCAACGGTCATAAAAAATAAAATTTTATTTATATAATACAGCCCTGAAAGTTCTGCGAAGCCCTTGAGGTCTGCTTTTTATTTTACTGAATAATTTTGTGCCGAAATTAAAAATATAGGTATTTCATATCTATATATATAAAATTGGAAGCATATCTGTCTGTTTGTTTGTCTGTATCTTTGTCCGTTATGGACCCCGAAACCGCTGGAAAATACAGAATCGGATAACACTGACCAATCCTTATTCCATTTACGCAATAATATCCATATATGTATGAGTGTTTATTTTTAATAACATAAGTTCCAAATATCAGTCTATATACTGAGTTTTGAGAACATATCTATTTATTCTATATTTGATTATAATCAAGTCTGCCAATTTTTAAGTGACGAGATTTATTCCTATCGAGCTATATTTATTATTTATATATATTCCAGAAAATTTGGATTTGGGACCACTGTGCATTGCATTTCGTGTCTTTTAAATAGTCAAACAATAAAAGATTTTTCATATTGTTTTGTCTTACTATGAGGTCGACTCAATAATCACATCGGTCGATAAGTTCGAGGGATAGTCTCCTTTATTTTCTTCTTCACGTTTAATTCATTTCTGCGTTCACATTGGAGCCATATAGTTGACCGTGAGCTTTTGTGATGTGAAACATCTTTGCTTTCGGTAGAGTGAAATTTTAAAGTGACGTCATCGCGTCATCGCATCAGCGCGTCAGGCATTATTGTTCTTCGTTGGCAGTGTACGTAACGAAAACAACAAAAAGGAAGGGCAGGCGCTGTTTTTTTTTTAAAGAAATAACTAAATAAATAAGATTGATTAAAAATGCATTTATACCTATTTTTTGCATCAGATATGTTGAAAAACGAATTCTACCTTTACTACCAAGCAAGCAGCAAAACTGCAAGTGTCCCATGTGAAAATGCTAAAAAGCGTCTGTGGTTGTCGACTGTGGTTGTCCGTGGTTGTCAATGGTTGTTGTCTGTAGTCATGTGGTCGTGTCGTTTCTAGTGTTGTGTACAAAAGAACGTGTGCAAAAAGTAACGTTTTCGGTTCCGTGTGCAGAGTAGCGACTGTAGTAGCGTGTGCAAAACTCGGGCCGCTGGGGAGTATAAAAAGGCAAGTTCGAGCCGCAGATGGCGCTTTTCAGCTCATGTCATCACACGGAGCATACGTAATCGAACAGAATAATTTATATACATATTTATTCATTCAGTTACATACTGAATATGATTTTCATCAAAAGTCGTGAATGCAAAGCACATTCCCAATTTTATTTCTTTTGGGAGATTCGAATAGTTGTTGGGGCTATCAACCGGATCCAAACATGGATCTAAACCAACACACACAATAGAGTTAATCAAAATCGATATAGCCGTTTAGGTGGAGTATACTTATAAAGTGTTCGTACCGCAGAGTTTTATATATAAGGATCCGGCCCTCTCTCTTCTTAGCTCATATATATTTTTTCCAGTGCATATGATCTCAATGAGTTTAGTTCACATAGCGACGATAATCATGGACTCAAATAGCTACGGGTAAACGCATAGTGCTGAATAGGGAGAGACAAGGTACCTATTGCAAGTTCTTCGTTTCTTCATTCCTCATTCTTTCATCACTTGGTGGTTTACTTCTTTTAAATCCTGTCATTATTTGTTAAGCTTTTTCGGCTATTATTGCATTAAATATTATTTGTTTAGAGGGATTTTTAATATGACCAACATAAATTACTGTGGATCAAAAATGTGTTGGCACAACAATTATTTTTGAAGAATGTTTCTAATAAATGACTAAATGAAAATGATGTTCATTAAACCAAATGGCATTATTATGTGCATTTTCCCGATTATTCAAATTGAAGTAAACTTTGAAAATAACTTTTTGATTCACTGTCATTTTCTAAGTTTTCTTTATTTGCCACTGTAGGCTATGCATAATAATGCAGTGGTAGCGAAGCCACTTGGATTTGAATTAATCCATTTCTGTGTACTGGATCTGTTCTTGGCGAATTGTTGAATAAATCGTAAAGGCCGCTGGGTATGACGACAAATATAAAAATGGCCTCAAAATGAGCTCGTGATCAATTACTAAAATTAACGAAGCGCACACATATGAACAATAATAAAAACAAAATCAAAAAATTAAATAATACGTAATGATAAAAAGTGGTGGAAAGGGGCACAAAATATTAACGAAACGAGTCGATGAAGAAGAAATGAGAAGCTGAATAAGGAAACCAGTATTTTGGCAGTCGGATCTGACCGACCGCCAGACAGAGGGTGAGACAGAGGACAAACAACTTTTAAAGGATTTGAAAAGCACGCACAAGAACTGCAACGCAAATGTTTCGAAAAGCAAGTGACGATGATGATCATTTAGAAGAGAGGTGAGGCGCATTAGCAAAAAAAAAAAATAATAAAAAAATAAAAAACATGACAACAACAACAACAAAAAGCTCAGCTGCAACATAAAAACGCTCATGATGAAGATCACGATCGTACTGATGATGATGACGATGATGTGGACGATGACGCTTACACTGACGATGACATTGACGGTTGGCAATGATGATGATAGTGAACAAACATGAAATCGGAGTATTAAATTGCATCGACCTACATAGAAGACGTGCCAGTGATCGAATGAACGCAGGACTGCGTCGAGTTCACCTTGAGGTTCACATCGGTAGGGCTTAGTTTAGTCGATCGGGGACATAAAATGCATTGCATTGCGATCAGCGCAGTTATGTATGTGTATATGTAGATGTATATGAAGAGGGTCCGAGAGCAGTTTGGAGCTGAAGCGGTTGAAAATGAATAGTTGTGACGAAAAACAATGTAGTTAGCGGTACGGTCAGATAGGGGAAAGAGGGAAAGGGAAAGAGTGGGTTGTGACATAGCGAGATAATTTTTTTGGCAACTGCAAAATGAACTTTTTTTTATACGAATGATGTGGAAAAAAAACCAAAAAGTAAATTAAAAGTAAAAAAAGAAGATAACTTGAAAAGTGAATTTTGAGTGGTATTCAAGGAAATTTCAGTTAGTCATAACAGGGGCGGCTAAGAACAGAATGCAGGCGCTGGTTGTGGCTGCTGACTGCTGCGAAAGCGAAGACGAACGCAAAGGCGACGCTGAAGCCAAAGCCGAAGCACTGGCGCGCTGCTGTAAATTGAGGCTGAAGGTAAAGCTGATGATCTGGCAAAATAACTGTGACATACAATGCGGGAGTAGGAGAAAGAGAGTGTGAGAAGTGCAGATTGAGCGAGAACGATTGATATTTGGGTGTTTGCTTTTGCATCTAAAACTGCAACGCGTTGCAATGCGCTCGGCCACTGAGCCGAGCTCAGTTAAAGTAGAAATCGTCGACGATTTTTGTATGTGTTTCTCTGTGTGGCTGGGCTCTGTGTATATGCTGCAAGCATGGCATTTGATAAGACAAAGAAAATAAAAGGGAAAATCAATCATATTTTTAGGGCTGTGCGTGGAATGTAGCATGCTAAGAAAAGGAGCAATAAATTGCGACGTAACGAAAAAGTCATGGGATCCCATAAAGAAACAAACTGACTACGAAGACTGTATTTCTTATTTACTTATGTACTGTAGACACTCAGAAATTAGAACTTAATTTTTAAGGGTTTCGAATTTGTAAAAAAAATTCTAATCTCTGGACTTTTTTTACTTATATAAAAAAAATTTGTAGTTGTAACAATTGTAGTTTACCATTATTACTTCTTATAATTTAATACATTGCGTTATACTTGTTTGCTTTCTTGGTATTGTTACACGTAATAGAATCATATCGTTAAGTAGGATTAGCAAATTTGTCATGTGATCACCAATTTATTAAATTATTCAGCACTGTGTAAAGTTTTTTTCCTTTCCCGAAAGTGTTTGGAACAGCAGCAAATATAGTTTCTTTCTTTTCGATTTTATGTAGGTTATGGTTGATTTTCTCACATTATAATCTAGGGCCAAACGATTCTTTTTTACGCATCCGTCAAGTCTTTCTAATATTTGAACTTTAGTTTCCAAAGACAATGTATTTTTTTTACATTTATTTGACATTTTTGATGTTATTTTTACTTCTGGTAAAAAGTATGTGCGTCACTATTAAGCAGCAATGACCTAATGAACACAACCATGGCAAAAGGAGGCATACAAAAACCATACACACACATACATACAGATTTCGGTAATTCTCCATTAAAATTTTTCTATCACATATTACATCAAAGTAGAAACAGAAGCACAAAAATAAAAAAAACCAAAATTTTTTTAAATATAAAAAAAAAAATACATACAAAAAAAATTACGCTCGCAAATTAGAACCCAAAAGTTCGAATTTTAGAGCGTTCAGTGTATTCAATGCATCACATTTTCAGGTTCGAATTTCTGGATATTTCGAATTTGTGAAGTTCTAATTTCTGAGCATCTACTGTGTCTATATATATATATATACATGAAACAAAGTGGCAAAGGCGTCTGTTTCCCTCTACGGCTTGTTACTTTCAACAAATGTAGTTGGTTTTTTGCTTGTTTAATGTACATATTTAAAGTACAAAATTGATAGGTAAAATAAAAACAAATATTTTCAAAAGCTTTCAAAAACATTTTAAGAAAAGGGAAACAGTGCGCTCATGCACTTTTTAGTTACAATATTATTCAGCGGTAGAAATTCAACCATTTTCGTCATAATATTGATTTGGTAGTATGTTATTCTATGCTTAGTAAGAACATGCGTCATGGTAATTGTGACAAGACGCAAGCGTGTGTCATGCGAAGCGTCCGTGTGAGATTTTATTGTAGTTGTGTGTGTGACAACTTTTAACCATTTTCATGCCTAGAATATTATTTTATTAAAAATCATATGATTCAGTTCTGTATATTAAAACCTGCCAAATGGTATATTTTTTGTCAAACTCGTGTATATAGTTTAGGCGTAAAGTGTCGCGAAGGAGAAGTCTCGGCCGATTTATAGATTTCTGTTTATAAAGCAAAGTAGTTGCATTGATTTTCATTTAAAAAATTATTGAATTTATGAATTTAGTGAATATTTTCGATTCCAATTGTGTTGTTATTGTGCTGTGAAGATTGAACGGCTTTTGAAATAAAACATTTCGCTTTTGAAGTAATATATTTCCTTTGTGAGAGTCTCGTTTTCGTTTTTAAAAGTATCGCATTTATTGCATTGTTAGTTCATTAAAATAATAAGGCGAAGAAAATCAAACTGTAGGCATTGCACTTGGCGAGCGGAAAGAATGCGGCAAGCAATTGCAAATCAAACGAACGAAGTAAGGGCTACAGCGAACGAGCGAATCAGACAAGGCATGGCTCAAAGGTATAAGTTTTCTATTAAGCTTCTTCATGAAATTGGCCTGAGCCACAGCGAAGCGAGGTCGGCTATGCTAGTATTTATATATAGTATAATTTTTAGATTTATGTTTAAACATATAAATATATACATATACATAGGAGTATGGACGTACATACAATTTTTTTGGCAATGCAAGTGTAGCGCTTCGTTTCACATCAGGTCGCAATCGAGCGGAACATGCTTCTTGCCTCAGCGGAACTAACGAAACTTGTTTGAATTTGTCAGGGGCCAGAAGCAAAAGAGGCAATGGGCAAAGGGCGCTTCCACACCTATGTATATGAATATACACATACTCATATAAGTATATACGATTATGTATGTGTTCGTGTGTGTGCACATGCCAATGGGCGCTGCCAGTTGCAGAAAACTGTGCAGCTTGTTTCTATTTAATGCGAATGCGCTCCTCGGCGCGGCTTAAAGTGAATTTCTTTGGTATAGCTTTTTGGCAAACTTTTTTTCTTTGGATATTTCTAATTTTTAGATTTTTTGGCAATTTCAAGTTTTCAAACTTGTTCGTTGCAACTTGCGCCTGTATTACCTCTGCGTTTGTGTTTTAAGACACATTAAGTAGACTTGTCGAGAAGCAGCTTTGTCCATGTTTTATTTAATTTAATTTTATTTTATTTTTTTATTTTGTTTTTTTTTATTTGGTTTATATTTTTATTCTGTTAAGAACGATGTAGTTTTGTAGCTTTTTTGCAGCAGAGCCTTGGTGCTATTTTTGATTTTGTTTTACCTTTTCTTACTTCAAGTCAAAGAGTTATTTCTTAGCTTAGCACACAGTTGTCATTGTAAGGCATGAATACGAGTATATTGAGAGATTCGCACAGACTAATGAATTTCTGTCAACCTTACTGGTACCCTCTAAATCTATTCGTATGAGAATAAGCTGTAAATCAAAGCAGGACGATTAGGTTGCTTATCTACCCGTATCATTTTCTCTAGTGGTCAGGCAATGTGCCTTTATCGAAATAACCGAATCTAGTCCTTTGTTGTTTTTTTTTCTGACAGTGGTTTGCGATTCTGTTAAAAATTAGTTAACCCTTATTCTGGTGGGTATTCAGCGCAATCATACCCCGTACAGATTTAGCCTAAGCTAATCAGGTAAAATTAGAAAGCCTTTTCATTTCAAATGACAGAATGTCCTCTAGTTACCCTTTCCCGGGAAGTTCTTCCACATCACACTGTTGGACTAATACTTGACAGAAGCCTCATGTGGAAAGACCACATTAATTCGAAACGCCAACAACTTAGTTCGAAAGCACTTCGGTTAAACTGGTTGTTGGGTTCCCACTCGAAACTTCGCCTTGAATACAAAATTCTAATTTATAAGACAATCATCAAACCCGTGTAGACCTATGGAATACAACTATGGGGTACAGCAGCAGAATCTAACATTGAAATCCTGCAAAAACTTCAATCCATGCTGTTCCGAAGACTTGTGCCATTATTATGTCAAAAACTCAATTTTACACCGTAATCTAGATAGAAATCACCAGGTTTAGCATAAACTGCACACTATTAAATTCCAATATTTTCCCCACTTGTTCTCGCTTTCACTTTGGCCATCTGTTTTTGATAATTTCTACCTTTGGGGCTCCATTTGTGTCTATCACGTACACTGTTTCTCTATCTCATTCCCCCTTGCTAAATCAGTTGCATCATACCTTTGATAACTTTTTCTTTATAGTAAAACCATTCATATAAATTTCCCGGTGTTATTCACTATTGCCCACCATATAGTTATAGCATGGAATTAGTTATAGTTAGCATGGAACACGCGGCTGACACTCGACCACATTCTACAACATACATCTACGAACCACATGCGTTAAGCAAGTTCTGACAATGCATGCTAAGGAACATTGGAAAAGACCTGTTATGCGACTTTCGAAGACTTTCTTCGATCTTCGCTGTGCATATAACATTTTCACTCTAAATTATCGAATCGCCGCCTGAGAAGTTTCACACATACAACTATTCAAAGTTGTCGGTTTTTGCAGTTTCCAAACCACAGCTACATTTTCCAGAAACAGCAATTAAATTAGGGGAATTTGTGAGCAACCCTACCAAGGGCCTAAATGGTTGGTCTATTTATTGTATTATGCAAAAAACATGCACTTATAAAGTCATTTACTTTTAACCCTTTTAAGTTGCAATTCAATTTAATGGCTATTATGTTTTATGTTTTATTATTATTTTGATTAAGTTTTTATAATTTGCAATCAGTTTATCATTTCTTTACGTAAGTAGTGCTCGTCTTGCGGGCTTCAAATCGGGACAGTCGGTCTTCACTTTATTGTTTTCGTTGTTAAAGTTAGTTTTTTTTTTCAAGTTTTTTTAATTGGTTCATCTACGTTGATAACATATTTCCTTGTACTTGTGTATGATTAAATTTCAGTGGTTTTTTTGTAATGTTGATCGAAACTGGATAAGTGTTGATACTTAACCTAAGAGTATTTCTCTTCCTTTTACTGTGGCAGAGGCATTACTGAATGCCTATGATATGTATGCCCATTTTTTTATTATTTGTTTTGTTTTTCAAGTTGGTTTAATTGGTTCATTCGTCTACGTTGACAAAAACGAGGTATGAATAAATTTGGGTGTAATTTTTGTGTGATGATATCGACGCTGGATTAGTGTTGACATTTTTGCCAAAAGTATTTCTCTTCCTTTTGCTGGTGCAGAGGACTTACTCAATGCCTATGCGGTATGCAATTTTTTATTTTTTTTTATTTTGGGTGGTAACAGTTGCGAACCATTTGCGAGGTGCATTAATATTTAATTTCAAAATCACATTTTCGTTTGAGTTTTTGTTTTAAATGGAATTTTAATATGTCTAAGATGGACTTTTGCTTGTCTCCTATTAGATGCAGCGGAATTACATTCAACAAACTAGGTGCTATTTCTCTTTCTTTAATTTGGTTTAATTTTGTGCATGATTCATATAGTTTTATCAAGTATTCACCAAGTGAAAGCTTTTATACGTGACTTCCTTACATATCGGAGTTTTTCCGTTTACTTCTTCTTCATACGAATTAATGAGTTAACAGTGGCATGTGCGTTGTTGTGCAAGTTATTAGAGAGTTTCAACACAGCCCGCCAGGCTTTTAATTATAATATTGTTCGTCCAACTTTTGAAATTCAATCACAATAGAAATCAGTTGGATACCCTTTATTAAAATATATATAGAGTTTGTCAAGAAATTGTTTGCAAAACAAAAAATAACTCTAAAACTATAATTCTACCGCTTATTAATGATGTTAGGAATTACTTAGAGAAATAAGTAAAAATGCAGTTTTATTCTCCAATTAATTTACAACAAAATTACATTTAAAAAAAACTTTTATTCTTTAAAATTAATTTTAAAAAGTACAAACAAAAAAATATAACGTTTTTCAGCTGTCAAATATTTCTTTGCAAAATAAGAAAGAAGCGATGAAAACAAACAGAAAAAAAGTCATTTTAAGCGAAAGGCCCCGTTGAAGGAAAAACGGCTCGGTTTGGCATCCAGCGTAGTAACTTTAAGCTGTGTTGTGTTATAATAGAGGTAAAATTAGGTTTGCGAACAATGCCAGAAAAAAGAATTGATGAAAATGTTACACAGTTGGTGTATTTCCACTACTATAATGGTAAATCTTCTAAAGAGTTGTCAGAAATGTTTCCGGTAACACTGAGAACTGTTTACAATATTATTCATCGCGCAGAGAAAGAAAATAGGTTGGAATTAATTAACTACAGGCAGACCAAGAAACTTGTCAAGAAGAGATGAGTCAAAGATTATTAACACGATTTCCAATGATCCGCAAAGAAGCACAAGATTGTTAGCAGCGGACTTTAAAAATGACTGTGGAGTTTAAGTGTCTCATGAAACTATTCAATAGGTATTAAAAAAATTCAAATACTCATCAAGAGTTGGCCGCAAGAAACCTTTACTCTCAACACAAAACATTTTGAAAAGGTTGACATTTGCTACGGCACACATTTCTCAGGCTATGGAGTATTGGAGAGATGTGATATTTTGTGACGAAACTGAAATAATGTTGTATTGTCACGAAGGTCCTAACAGGGTTTGGCGGCAACCTAATACAGCCCTCCAAAGGAAGAATTTGATACCTACTATTAAATTTGGCAAATTATCAGTAATGGTATGGGGTTTTATATCTAACGAAGGCGTTGGTGAATTGAGGATTTTCTCAGATATTATGGCTAAAGAATTGTATTTGGATATTTTGAAGAACGAACTAATAAGCAGTGCCCAAAAGTTCGGATTTACAGATCCTCAAAACCCAGAGAAGCTCAAGTCTAAGTTATATCAATATAATGACCCAAAACATAAGTCATTGTTATGTAGAATTTGGCTACTATATAACGGCACAAAAGTTATAGACACACCTGCCCAAAGTCCACACATATACGCGATTGCACATTTGTGGAGCCACCTGAAAAAAATGTGGCAAAACGGGTGCCCTCTAACAAAAACGAGCTTATTCGATTCATTCGTGAGGAGTGGACCAAGATTTCTGAGGAATATGATATAAAAAAGCTTATTGCGTCAATGTGAAGAAGACTTCAAGCTGTAATTGATGTTGATGGTGGACACACCAAGTACTTGAAATCCCAAATCTCTTTCTAATCACTTTTTTCTGGTTGTTTTCATCGCTTCTTTCTTATTTTGCAAAGAATTATTTGACAGCTGGAACACGTTATATTTTTTCGTTTGTACTTTTTAAAATTAATTTTAAAGAATAAAGGTTTTTTTTTAAATGTAGTTTTGTTGTAAATAAATTGGAGAATAAAACTGCATTTTTACTTTTTTCTCTAAATAATTCCTAGAATAAAATAACTCAAAAGACCTACCCTGGCTTTTGCGCTACTGAAAAAAGCTACGGAATGGACCTCTACTCGTAAAAACCAAAGACCTATCCCAAACAACAAAATTAATGAAAATGAATCACTTTACCGCTGGAATAGCAGTTACAGTTACTGATCACCGTTCACTAAACTACAGCAAGGGAGTCATTTACTCAAACGACTTAATAGAGGTGTCAGAAGAAGAAAACGTCTGCGATGTCCGAAAAATAATGAAGAAAATAGATGGCAACCTAAGAGAGACGGGTTTGCTTATTCTAACTCTCTCTTCCGTTACACTGCCAGAGTACATCTTGATTGGCTACGAAAAGAAGAAACAGTCGATCATACATTCCCACGCCGATGCGGTGCAACAATTTCTTGCGGTTTGGACACACGTACTTATGCCAACAACTAACACCGACCATTAACACAGCCACAAAAAGACTAAATCTAATAACCTACGAAGACATTAGCGACCTCATCACCGACCTAAGCCAACCACATCACTAGCAGCTAAACTATGTAACAAATCTAACCACCAATCTAAAATATAGATACTCCCACGCCATACACCGAAACGAACACTTAGACAAATAAGACCCAACACTAAACAAGGTAAACTCAACTCTCAGGCTGTCATAGAAGACTACGACAATTCTGATTTAATGGAATAATAACATAACAACAACCAAAACAATTTGCTTCCGCCTGGCTGCCGGTGTGTCCCACCCGTCAGGGATCTTTGCAACATATTGTGATTCCTTATCCCCGACACACCGTCAGTTAACCGGAGGCAACCCCCTAACCTACCACAACCCATAGTTCACTGTAGTAAACCTTAAATATACCATTTCCCCGACCAATTTAATCTTTAAAACTAATCCACTTTAATGTCCCTTAAAATTACTTAACGGAACAACAAAGGATATACAAACAACTACATCGAACTTTTAACTATAATAAAACAACAATCCCCACAAATAATATCACTTCAAGAAACACATATATTTAACACAACTAACAATAACATCCCCATACCCATCAACTACACTCTAATTACTAATGTAGCATCCAACAGGTTTGGCGGAGTCGCCATTTTGATACACAAATCAATCCAACATACTGAAATTACCATTAACAGCAGTTTCGAAGCATTAGCTTTAGAAATCCAATCCAAACAACAAATAATGGTTTTCTCAGCATACATTCAGCCCTCCAAAAATTTGTCTCTTACGGAACTAGAAAATACATTCAAAACACACCACTCCAACACCCCTTCGATTATTTTGGGTGACTTCAACAGCTGGCACTCCACCTGGGGCTCCCCACAAGATAACAAATAAGGAAAAATTTTATAAAAATATATTCAGCGATCCAACGTAATCCTTATCAACGATAAGTCCCCAACCCACTATACAACCCATAATACCTTCACCCTCATAGACTTATCCCTCTGCTCACCACAACATTTACATTAAAACATTTATTTATGACAATCAAGCGAACAGTGGTGCGGAAGGTGTTTCCGATGCAACAAATTTGCCAGCACAAAAAAATATCAAATCGGTTAATCCACCACCAATATATGTTCAAGACGTCGAACAAATTAGCGTTCTTAGCAATGCTCTAAAAAATGTAATTAAACATAATTACATTTTAAAAACGCTGCAGAATAATGAGGTGCGAATACAAACAAAAGATTCTACCAGTTACTCCACAGTTATTAAGATGCTGCAAGAGCACAGAACGAAATACTACACATTCAAACCGAAGGAAGAACGTGGATTTAAAGTAGTGCTCAGAAATATTTACCACGCCACTGACATTAATGAAATAAAAAATGAACTTCTCGACCTAGGGCATGAAGTCATAAACATCCATAATGCACAACAAAAAGTCACGAACAAACCGCTTCCATTATTCTTCATTGAATTGAAAAACAATAAAAACAACAAAGATATTTATAACCATACTGCTCTGCACGAAAATCAATTTCCAGCCCCCCAAACCATAAACGCATAATATCGCAATGCTCAAATTGTCAAAAATACGGCCACACGAGAAAGTTCTGCACCAGAAACCCGATCTGCGTCAAATGCGCCGGTAAACACAAAACAATCGATTGCAAAATTGAAACCAACGGTCAAATAAAATGTACATTGTGCGGTGCTGCACACTGCACGCAAGGTTGTGAGATATACAAGGCACTGAAAATAAAAGATTTCCATGCCTTAGAGAAACTAGCCACCAAGTTCCGGCTGAGACAGTAGCAGTAGCTTCAATCGAGACTTAAAACTTAAACAAAATTAAGACCGGTTTATCGTACGCTCAAGTAGCTAAGGATAAGAATGACAACAATAATGGCGAAAAGAATAAGAAGGAACAACTCACGAATCCAAACAATGAATACATAAGTAGCGGCATTGACATAAATACTGATATTACTGAGATGAAAGACCTGATGAAACAATTGTTTCAACAAGTCACAAATATGATAAACGTCATAACAATTCTCATATCGAAGATGGACAAACAAAATGGAAACTAAATTAAGGATCATAACTTGGAATGCAAACGGACTGAAAAACCATATTGACTAACTACAAATACTTCTCCATGACAACAGCATTGACATAGCCCTAATCTCGGAGACACATTGCACAAACAAACATTTCATACAAGTTAGAGGGTACAAAGTGTATACCACAAACCATCCCGATGGCACAGCGCACGGTGGAACAGCCATAATTATTAAGCAGTGCATAAAGCACGACCAGCTTGAGCCATATCAGCATAACTACATACAAGCGACGAACATTCAAATTAATGATCTCGTAGGACCACTCACAATATCTGCTGTATATAGCCCACCAAAGCATAATATTACAGATACAGAATATAAGAATTTCCTCAACTCTCTTGGACAAAGCTTCATTGCAGCCGGTGATTACAACGTGAAACACACTATGTGGGGATCGAGGCTAACGAACAAAAAAGGCAAAAATCTCCTCAGCGCTATGCAGTTCACAAACTCTAAACACTTGAGTACAGGCGAACCAACATATTGGCCAACAGACATTAATAAAACACCTGACTTGATAGATTTTTTCATCACAAAGAACCTGGACATTCGGAAATGTAAAATCTTATCACGATTCGAACTCTCGTCAGACCACAACCCTATAGAATTAATATATGACTCGCACGTCACGACTACACATGCAAACAGACTTCTGTACAACAACAGAACTGACTGGCATACTTTTACGGAATACATTGACATTAATTTAATGACCCATATCCCTCTTAAATCATATGAGGACATCGAGTCAGCTATAGTATTCCTGAATAACACCATTATGAAAGCAGTCATACAATCGACACCAAAAAAGAAGCAGCAAAATTGGACATTCTACACACAACCTCAACTACGACGACTATTAAATAAAAAATTTAAACTACAGAAAACCTGGTCAACCACAAGATCTCCTCACACAAAAAGACAGTACAACAAGGCAACTAAAGAGGTTAAAAAAATGATTCAGGTATTAAAAACAAACAATTAACATCATATCTCAAGATCTTAACACCCGCGAGTCAAACGGACTACTCTTTATGGAAAGCTACTAAAGGATGGACAAACAAAAGTAATCATCAGGCTCCTCTAAAAATGGAAAACGGGTTATGGGCAAAGACGAACTTGGACAAAGCTAAAGTATTAGCGGACTATTTCGAAAGGGTTTTTACAAAAGTCGCCACCAACTCAGATGATCCACAGCTGAACACAGATATTAGCAAAGGTTCAGAACATATAAAACATGAAAAGACCACCATAGGAGAAATAAGAAAATGCATTAATAATGACATAAACGAAAAAAAGTCCCCTGGATATGACAAAATAAATGGGAAACTTCTGACCCATCAGTCTACTCCCTGTAATCTCAAAAATCTTCGAAAAGATATTAAGAAGTAGACTATTGTCAATAATAGAACGCAGGCACATCATTCCAAATCTCCAATTTGGTTTCCGAAGAAGTCACTCAACGATACAACAAGTGCACAGAGTTACGCACAAAATTCTAAATGACATTGAGGATAATAAATTTTGTATTGGACTCTTCTTGGACGTGGAAAAAGCTTTTGACAAGGTTTGGCATAAAGGACTCAAAGGAAAACTTAACAATATATTCCCTCAAAACATATTACATCTATTAACATCATATATCACAGGTAGATACTTCTTAGTAAAATACTCAGACGAATACTCAACCCTTAGAGAAATAAATTCAGGAGTTCCACAGGGAAGTGTGCTACGACCTTTATTATATACCCTATACACAGCAGACATACCATGTCCCACTCACAATTCGTCGATGATTGCAACTTTCGCCGATGACACAATACTCCTAAGTGCTCATAAAAACATAAATACTGCAACATACATGTTGCAAGTAGACTTTAATAAAACACTTGACTGTCTTAGAAAGTGGCATATTAAAATAAACAAAAACAAAACAGTACAAGTTATATACACTACTAAGATTAGCTATACCAATCCATATAAATATTGACGGAGACTACGTAATCATTCAAAAAGAAGCCAAGTACTTAGGATTATATATTGACAGTAAACTAAACTGGAAACACCCTATACAAAAAAAGCGTGACCAAATCAAAATGAAAGTTGGACAAGTGCACTGGCTGCTCAAACCAAATACAAACATTTTATTTGAAAACAGGCTCCTAATCTATAAGACAATTATTAAACCAATTTGGACATATGGAGCCGAAATATGGGGAGTTGCCAAAAAATCAAATATAAAGTTAATCCAGAGGCAACAATCAAAAATTATTCGCACCGCCACCAGAGCCCAATGGTATATCACCAACACGGACCTTCATCGAGACCTAAGAATTGCGACAGTAGATGAGGAAATAATCAATTTAAGCAGAAAATACCAAACCAAACTTTACCAGCATTCGAACGATGGTGTGAATACTTTACCATTAGATGAACTAACTCGGCAACGTAGACTAAAAAGGGTGAGACCAGTGGACCTCACATAACACATTACTTCCAATTAATAATTGTTAATTGGTGTTATCTTTAATTGTTTATTTATTGTTAAAATACATGTATTGTTAAATTCCAGTCACACACGACTTTACAAACTGATTGTAAAATTGAAATTCACCCACTTGTCCTAAATATTAATCTGTACAATAGTCGAATTATTTTTCTATAATAGACAATGTACTCTTCTTTTGGGGGGGGAAAAAAAATAGAGAAAAAAAAAATTGTTTATAACGGGTATGGCTAAGAACGTGGCATAGCAAACTCATGCATACTACATCCACTCGAGGGCAAAAGCCGGGCAGGGTGACCCATTCTTCGGTAATAACATTTCCGCCAAACTCTTATTGGACGATATTATGATGCACAATATTGTGCCGTGTTTACAATGCAGCTGAATCACTGAATCGAATCTTGGTGTTAAGACTGCAAATTCCGAATCATGATTAGCTGTTCATTGTTTTGAGGCACAAAAACAAGAAGAAGACAATTTCTACCCAAAAACTTAGCAACACTGTCAGAAATTGTCAGCCCTGTTTAGAATTGTTCTCAAATCCATTTATGGATTCGCAGCGATTCGTATCGCATTCTACAACAACAAACCCTGAATGACGTCACTTTTACTTGTGGTTGTTGTAGAAAGTGATACGAATCACCGTCGAATCACAGTATGCATTACCATAATCAACAAAAGCGTTCGCCGCTGTAATTACCTAACAAAGAGTATTAATTCATATAGAGCTTACATTCCTCTCTTAAAAAAATGGCCGCAGAGACTTTTAAGAAACGATTGGCTTATGTTCAATTTTCAGCAGTTGTACAGATTTCTTGTCTGTTCAACTTATGTGGCGTAAAATATGCTGTTGGTTTGCTTAAGCTAAACAAGCAAATGGACGGACTGTCGTAAAAGGTGTGTATATTGAAGGATAAGAAAATTATAAAAACACAAGAAAGACATAATAAAAACAAAAATCAGAGACACTATCTTCTTTCTTTGATTTTTTTAAAGTTCTTTATTTGCAAGGTGGGTCGAGAATATTAAGCAAATTATGTTGATTTTTCTTTAATTTATGAAATCGTTCTTTAACAAACGAAATCTATATTCATTTTTATAAATGAAATGAAAATACCAGGCGGTCAGCAAAAAAATGGCATGAAAACAAAGCAAAATCGTAAAAAAATATTCCCAGTGATACACACAAGAAGAAACCAATACAATCGTATACACGCACTATACCTACACAACAAGGTCACCCACACAATGGCATGTTATGATTTTTGACTTCAACTTTTTGAAGATAATTTTCGGTTGTGCCAGAAAACAAAATCCATTTCAAGAGCAAGTACAGTGAATGCACTTTTAGTGAACAGCCAAAGAAACCCAAGTGAAATTTCTAACTACCGTCGAATTTCCATAGGTCGAACTTTTATAAGTCGAATATCTGCATGACTCGAATTGAGTACGTTTATAGTGAAAAATTAATATAATATGTATTCCATAACTCGAATATCCCCATAATTTGAACTTTTGTTATGCATTATGGTGATTCAAGATTTGATTTGGTGATTCAGTTTGACTGTACGAGAAATACGCACAGTCCGCAAAGTTTGAGTCTCAATCGCCCAAAGCAAATTTCGTCATCCTTACTTTGTGTTGTGTTCTTTCCTCTTCTTTCCTAGTGATCGGCAATGAAGAAAAAAACAAATGGTCTAGACTTTGTTGTTGTGTGAGCCTAGCAAAAAAGAGCAATTTGTATTCCCGCACACGCCCCACTTCACAACACAGTCCACAAGTCAATTTTCGATTGTCGTACCAAATTTATCAGAGGTCAGGCCCCGAGCGCGTGTTTAGTGTTGAGTTCAAATTTGCGTGCACGCAAAAAGTATACATATTCACGCAGGCATATCTTTTTTTTGTCTTCCCTTATGTTCGGCAAATAAGGAAAAAACAAATGTCACACGCTTTGTTGTTGGGCGGTCAAAGGCAAATTTTATTTCTTTGTCATTCCTGTATTCACAGTAGCGCAGCTGGTTTGATATCGTTTTCACATGGGACACTTGCAGTTGTTTGCTGTTTTTTCTATTTGTCTGCTAGTCACAAGGTAGAATTAGCTGTATTCAACTTATATTTTTCGATATATCTAGCTAGCGCAAAATATACATTTTAAATCAATTTTACTTATTTATTGAGTTATTTATTTTTTTATTTCTAACAGCCCGAACGAATAATTTATTCGTTATTATTATAATTATTTATTATTTATTCATTAAAAATCCCACCAAAATCAATACAAGTAGGTGGTGGGATTTGTAATAAAAAAATTCTTTTCCTCTTTCTTTAAAACATCGCCCAAAAACAATACATGTTCCTATCATTCACACAATAATATCGATACATCAAAATACCCATTCGACGGCAATCAAAACAACCAAAACAAAGGTGATATACAGAAATTGCTTTTCATGCTAATTCGTGCAAAGAACACAAAATTGAGAACGACACATCAAGAAGGGGAAACAGAGCTTGCTTGGATATCGCAACAGTCACGCACCTTCAAAAATTTCTGTTTGCCTGGTTACTTCAGTTCAATAGTTAGCACAATGAGTTTTCTACACAGCGGCCTGTGCTGGTTCTCCGATGTTAATAGGAGAAAGATAACAGATTCTAATAGCGCCTGACTTTTGGAAAATGGTCTAAAAAACTTAAGAGAGAAATGTAAACTCTGTATGAATAAGTTCCCTCTGGTGGGGGTGTTCAAATCTGCGGTCGATAGGTTTTTTTTTATAGCCATTAAATTGGTCGTTAATCCTACTAAAAAATTATAATATTCTTGAAATATGTATATTCGTTTTTAGAGTTGCGTCCGTTTGAGTGAAAAACGAAACCATTATAGGATTAAGTAACCGATTTTCGTTGTTTAAATGTGAGAAAGAAAACATAAAAGACATTAAATTAATGTTAAATGGTGATGATAGAATAGAAAAGTCGTCGAGTTGAGTACCGTAATAGAAAAACGGTAGGATATACCAAATATTTCAGGAACCCGGAAAATCTATTGGATCGGTTGCGACAAAAATCCAACGATAAAAGTAGCTCGAACGGCATATTAATTAACAAAAAAAAAATTATTTGAGTGTTCTCACCCGCTTTTGGTGTGAAACATATTCAGTATGAAACTGATTGAATAAATATGTATGTAAAAAAAACAAATTCCCTCCCTCTTGCTGTTGTTTTCGATCAAACGATTGTTGTACTAGTATCAATGCATGCCTTCTTTGTTGTTGTTTTTACAACGGCCGTCTTCGTTTCAGTTTCGATGCTTCGCTCAAACGACTCTCTCTCAGTAACAACACATTCACTTGTTATTGTTGTTTTGACAGAGCATCATTTTTGTTTTCGTTTCTCTGCTGCAATTAAACGATTGCGCTCTCAGCAAAAAGTACTTGTCGACTAACGACTTCGTGTTCCTTTTGATGACGAAGTGATGCTATGACGCTGTTACGCGGTGACACGTTAACGAAAATTTCACTCAACCCAAACCAAAAATGTTTCACATAAATAACTTCATATTTATCCTTTTTGTTTTCTACTATGTATTTTCCTATCAATAATGTTAATGTGAATGTCTACCTCTAATAGTAAATATGACGTTTTTGGCACTTTATGATATCTTCAGTTGAAAAGACTTAAACTAATCCATATTAAAATTGTAATGAAAAAGTTTGTCGCCTGCTAAATGTCGCGTAATAAGTAATACTTAAGCTTATAAAAAAAAAACTCGCGTGCAACCAAGTGCGTGTGCTAGAAATGAAACTTCAAGAGGCCTGAGTGAGACAGAGTATATACTATACAACTAACAAATAAACAAAGCTGCCCAGAGAAAATATAGAAAATTGCCAAAGAGTCAAAGTCAAGTACTAAGAAAAATAATACTAAGAATAACTATAATAATACTACAAAATAATACAAAATACTAACAATAAACTATCGAAGCTAACTGCCAAGAGAACCAAAGAACAAGAGAAAACTAAAAAAGCAAAATACACCCCCTCTATCTTGTGGTCACAATTTCACTGAATCGTGTGCTTGCCGCTTGTTTAAATTTATTTTGACACAGCCTTGCGGCCGAAGCTATCGTTGATTCTTCTTCGGTGTCGCGACAGTCGCGCACCATACATATGCATACTCGCGTAGACCGAACCTGGTCTGTCAAGACTCATGAGCGATCCGAAAAGAAGCAAACAGTCCGATCATTCATGTTCTTTGTTTGTTTCTAAGCAAAAATGTAATGGCGCGTGCCATTGTTTTGGTTATATTTACATTTGCTGCATGCTCTCCTTGCCAACAACTGCGAGCACAGCACAGCCTATGTCTGTTTTTCATTTTTTGTTTTTCGTTTTCTTTCCTCTTTTTCTTTATTTCCTTTGCTGAGCTGAGCAGCGCGCACACAAAAAAAAAATTTATACGTCTGCAGTGTATTCCTTCTCTATTTCTCTTACATATTTTTCTTCCATCTCTGTCATAGAACGCCATCACGGCGCCGAAATAGAAGTTTCACTTCACAAAGCGCATGCATATATTTTAACATGACACTTACCAATAGAAATCTACGTGATTCTTTTTTAATCTAAATTAAGCGCTTTAAATCGCTTATGTTGCAATTTGCAGATTTTTGAATTTTTTCTAGATGAAGTCGAACAACAGTTCCATTTTTTGTCGCCTTGTACGTCTAAGGTTTATTGCTAATGTATTAGGAACCCCAAATCGACAGAACGTCAGTTTTGCAGTTGACGTGGTGCTACTAAAATACTATCTAAAAATAAAAACCAGACAAATTTTGTTTAAAGTTTTAGTTATTTTTTTTAACTTTAAGGGCGGGCGAATATCGCGTTCGCCATCGTGGAAATGCACATGTTCAATGCCTTTACCCGCGAGGTCAACTTGCACTTGGTTAGATTTTTTTTTTTAAATTTAAATTGATAGAAACTTATTATTATACTTGTGATGATCTGATTGCAAATAAAGACAATATGTAAAGTAAGGGGCAGAAAAAGGAGAACAAGAACGTATACACATTCGCAGCCAACCTACACTCAGACTCACAATCTGTTAGCAACAACGACAACAATAATGAAACAAATGCAAACAAATGTTCTATGCAAATTGGCTTAGAAGTGTGGTCGGCGACATGGGACAGCGACAAGAACAACAAAGATAACGATGATCATAATGAAGTTCCTGCTGTTATTAATGATGGTGATAGTGATGGTGATGTTGATGCGGATGAAGTCGCTGATGATGATCTTGACGATGATGATTCAGCTTCAGTTACAGCACCAGCAGATTTTCGAGTTGAGCCAAAACTGCCAATCCAGACAACCGGTGAGCGCGTCCACAACCGCGATGTCGTCAGCGTTGACATCACCTACGTCGCCTGCCGCTGACCAACATGGTGGAGTATTTGCTTAAATTTGGCTTTGGCCATGTCGGTTGGCCACTTTGGCATATTTTGACATCACTATTCATAGCGCCGTTCTCTGACTCGGCCACTCGCTCGCCAACCCTTTCGTTCGTTCGTGCCTTCTCTTTTTGTTTGGGCTTTTTAATTAATATTAAATCGTTTGTTGGCTTCCGAACGCTGTTAAGCGGCGAAGTGAGTGTCTAAGCTCAGAACATTTATTCCACACCGTCGCGAAAGCTCATTCATGTGTAAATTTGTGTGCGTGGGCATTTGTGTGTGTGTGTGTGTGGGTGTGTGTATTGAACTTTGCTTCAATTTTGATACGCAGTTTGTTACATTTTTGGCACCGCTTGACTTCGCTTCGCCTTCCTGGTTACGGGCTTGGTTGTCCTATTATCTTCTCGACTATGCCCTTCTGTAATGTCCTCTCGTATGCCTTTGATACTTTCTTCAGCGGCCTTCATTACTACATTGACGTCCTTGTTGAGCGTGCACGACCAAATCCTGTGGCAATAACTCAAGTTCTTTATGCGCTCAAGTGATTTCTAATGCAAACCAATTTCCGAAATCAGTAAAAGCACTTGAAGCACTTTTGTCTAAAGGATATATCGGGACATCCAAAGCGCATGAAGCGCAAGGCTCAAGCCGCAAGGAGCTTGTAGTGAGTAGTGAGTAGCGTGCATACGTGCACGACCCAATAGATATGTGCATTTTGAAACTGGCTTTGCTTGTCGAGCTATCGTCTATTTGTTTGTTTATCTGTCCGCCTCTCCTCTATGTGCATGTCAGCCACTGTCAATTTCGGCGTTACTACTGCCCCTTCGTCTGCCAGTGTCGCTGTAGTCAAATATAGACCATAAACGAGGTTGTAAATAAGAAAAAAGGACCACCAAGGGACTTTCGAGGAAACAGCACAAAAAAAAAGCCAAAAAAAAATAATCAGCTCCCTAAAGGAGAGCGGAAAATATTGAATTTGTACCAAAAAATGCAAATTTTTACGGCCATCGCTTGACTGGTCTGCAGCTGAAGCAAGGACGTTCTGACGCCATTGCCGTTTTTACCTTCAGCACCCAATATCGTTGTTGTTTTCGCTGTCGGTTGAGCGCAGCTGTTGCCACTTTTTTGATTCGGTTTGCTAAAATTTCATATAGAAAATGCATAGAATGTTAATGCCTTCGACGTTCGCATGCAACATTTCGCCTCTTCTCTTACCTAAACTGTATAATAAAAAAGCTTTGAAAATCGCCGGGGGAAACTGGCAAAAAGCAGTACGTAAAGGCTGACAGTCTAGCGTTTGAATAATATTCACTAATTTAATATTTTCTAGCAAAGCAAAAACCTATTGAAATACAAGTTGAAATTTCGTTATTGTCAGATTAGCAATATCCCTTTGCTCTTGCTTGCTGCTCTATACTGTATTGGCACAAAAATCTGAAATTGTATGCAAATAGCGACAATGCGAGTGCCACAGACAATGAATAATGGTCGTTTGTGGGGGAGAAGCTGCAGCTACTTAGACATAATAACCGAAGCGAAGAAAACGCAAGTCATGCAATACGTCAACAGAGGAAACAGCTTTGAAAGCTGTGAAGAAAAAATATTCTTAAAAATTATAATATAAATAAAAAAAATATATATCTTTCCGATTTATGTATCGAAATGAATGAATAAATAAATGAATAAGTCTATATATCTATATACAGTGGGGAACAAAAGTGATTACATGTTAGCAAGTCTTGCATTTCATAATAATAAATAAAAGTTGCATAAAAGCAAATCCAAAAAAAAGTTTTTCCTTTATTCTTCCTTGATTTCATAACATATTGGTGAATATTAAAAAAGGAGCGATAACTTAGGAAAAAAAAGAACTAAGACAATAAACAAAACTCGTATGCACTAATTTTTGCACTTTTTGGGTTCTCAAGTTCCTTATCAGTAAATGTATAAAAATGTACCGTTTGCTTTGCTTGCAAAGTTTCATTAATAACATCAGCAGCACTAACATCGTAATCTAATATTATAAAGAGGTAATGTTTGTTTGGTTGTTAGAGGTAATCTTCGAAACTGCTCATCCGTTTTTAAAAACTATTTCACCAATAGAACGCTACGTTGTCACTGCGTGTTTTAGGGAGTACAATAATATTTGATTTTTTAAAGGAAAATATGTTTGTTCTTAGGATTACGTTTTTTTTCGTTATTTCTGATATCCTTCTTCTTTATTTTTGCGTTTAGCGTTTGCGTTTGTGAGTTATTTGCAAACAGTGTAAGCGGATATTTGTGAAGACAATTATCACTTACGATACGAGAATATAGGATGGTTTGGGGTTGCTTCACATTGCATTTCAGCAGGATAGCGATCCAAAGCACACTTACAAGGCCGTGCAAGTATGAGTTTAACGTTGATGAAGTGGCCAGCTCAAAGTCCTAACCTCAATCCGATTGAGAATGTGTGGTGAATCGTGAAAAGAATCGTGGCAGGTTTGTGGTAACGTGTGCATATGGAGTGGCAACAAATTACAAAGGAAATAATGCGGAATTTAGTGGAGAGTATGCCAAACCGTGGTAAAAATATAATTCGAAATAGACCCTATGGACTAAGCACTAAAATTATATTATTTTGTAAGAATTTTCAAAAAGTGGAAAAATGAGTAATTACGATTTTTCTTTTTCTTCTAAGTCATAGCTAAAGGGAAACATTTTTTTAGATTTGCTTTTATGCAACTTTTCTTATTTACTGTCAAATGCAAGACTTGATAACATGTACTCACTTGTGCTCTCCACTCTATATATTAAAAGATGGGTTAGTTACACCATTTATAATTCAAGAACGGCCAGATCGATTTTAATGATTTCTGATTTGTTGGATCTGTGTCCACCCCGAATAGCAGAATAAAATATAGAAAACATTCAACTGGGAAAGTTGGGAAATTTCATTGTACGAAATCAATACTGGTTCATCACTTTACCGTTGGAAATTATGACAAATTCGAAATCGGACGTCTGTCAAAGGAAAATAATAAAAATAAAAAAAGTTTTACTCAATTCGAAAGTTCATTGCGCAATATTCGTCCTTCACTAAACTCGTTCTTTTTCTTCAAAGCAACGGAACGGGCTTGATAATAAGAAAACTGATGATCAATGTGGTTCCTGAGACGATACTCCAAGCAAAATTCAAAGGTGACGAAGGTCGCACTCTCATGCTTCCATGAAGCAAATTTCTTAATTTGTGTACTTTTATTGAAGTTTTATTTTCTTTGCTAATAACGGAACGGACAGAACGTCTGACGGGCTACGCTAGCAAATACATAAAATTCAAAAACTAAATAAAATAGAATAAAAAATCACTAACTCCAAGCGAATAGAAGTAACGAAGCTAGTGTAGTGTGTGGTCTTTGATGTGAAATATCTTTCGTTACAGCAGGCTAAAATTTTGCATAGCTTAATAACGCTCGCATACAATCAAACAGCGTCATCGACTCATTTGCTTCCTGAAAAATGTGTGCATCGTCGCGGCAGCCTAATGGAAGTTTACTATGCATGCCGTGCTAGAGGTCGCGGTTCAAAATACATTACGGTTGAGTGCTAATCACAATCAGACACTTTTGAGATAGCTTACATCGTATTATGAAAGAAATATCATCAATTTGTAGCAACGGAATAAGACCTGACAGTTGATTTCATTTCCATCATTAATGCTTGAACATTAATCCGATTATATATTATCGGCCGAATCTTGTTTGGCTGGTTGATTTTCACACATAATTTACTCACTCTCGATAAAATTTTTTTTCACATAAATACAGTTAATTCTTCTGGTCAACCCGCTAATAAACGACACCAACGCGAGATGAAATGCTTTGAGAAAGCTTTTAAGTAAATACGGGTTTTTGTCTGTTCGAAGTGTATCGACTTCAGCACCGTTGGATCGAACACCATGGAAAGTTGTACATACTATATGGAAGTTATCATAATAGTTATAACAACTCCCGAGGAACGTTGCGGCACCTGATACTTAAATACTAATGAAAATAGCTAGCTCATCTACACGTATACACCAAAGTGAGAAAAAGCGTTTATTTTCCTTTGCTGACCATAATTTTCAACCAATTTAATTATGAATTATTTATTTTGAGAATCATGCCAAGAAAATGTGATCTTAATGAACAATGGAAGGAAAACGTATTACTTTGACAGTTAGTCATAAAATTAATGAAGTATCTTTTTATAAAAAAAATGCTTTATTTAGAAATGTATTCGCCACTCATTTCATCTCATCTCCAGCCAAATTTGACAATATTTCTACAAGCTGTCGTTGTTTAGCTTTCGCTGCTCATTAAATTTTTTAGCTATTGACAGATAAGCCTTTGAGCATAATTGCATTTGGTTTTACGATCTGTACTTTAATAGAGTCATCTAGTTGAGTGAGTTGAGTTTAGGAATATCCATATTTGGTTGTTAACTTCTCTAACTTTGAAATCGGTAATTTTGAGGCCAAGACCACAAGACCGTCACCGTTGACATTTCACCGCGGACCGAGAGCACGCACTTTTGTGCGCATTTGAAAGGAGTACTTTACTACTACCGCCAACAATAAGGGAAATACGTTAAATATCTGGACAAGTTTCCCCCTTTGATTTACGTCCAGCTTGTTCTACTTTTGAAAGAGCTACCTTGTGTTCGTTCACAAATTAATTATATGGTAGAGTGGAACACGATTGCCCTAACTGCCCGTTTCTTCTTTACATGTGATATACTAAACACTGCTTAATTTCGTTTGTGAGCTAGAGCACAACTCATTTTAGTAATGACAAATTATGTGCAATGTATGTATTTAGGAAATCAATTTATTAAAACATTCCTTTCAGCAGACCTGAAAGCGTGCTAAAAGCTTAAGTGGTTGAGTGACTAATTAAACGTTCCGCCCGAACATCGATTTTAGTTGTCACAGAATATATATCTCCCTAATATAATGTTAGCGAATATCTATATGCTTGCTTCTGGAATGATAAACAGGATTTTTAACTAGATTTTGCGTGCTCAAGTTATCTCCAAAAATTTCGATTGTTTCAAACTTTTTGTTCAAATACATTTCATTTAATAATTTTCTCCAATCCGTGGGCCTCTAAATCAGTGGCTGCGTACGGAGACCGAGAAAGCAGAAGCATTTGTTATGAGTTGGAGAGCCGGTTCACGCCTTTTAGCCTGGCTGACCCTGGTGACGTTGAGGAAACAGATGAAGTCCTATCGAGATGAATATTAGACCACAGTCCAACTAAACATGTCACGCCTGAATAGGTTGTGACTCAAATTCAGAGACTGAAATCTAAGAAGAGCCCCGGACATGACCATATTGACAATAAGGTGGTGAAAGCACTCCCTTGGAAGGGAGTGTTGTTCCTGACGTTGTTGTTCAACAGCATGCTGCGGATCTGCCATTTTCCCACACAGTGGAAGTGTGCAACGATATCCATGATATCTAAACCTGGTACTCCGGAGAACCGTGTCACATCATATAGGCCCATAAGGCTGCTTCCAACTTTTTCAAAAATTTTTGAAAGATTATTTTTGAGTAGATTGTTGGCAGTACGGGGTGTTCAAGAAGACACTCCTGATCACCAATTTGGAGTTAGATCACAGCATGGCACTCCCGAACAACTGCATCGAGTCGTTAATCACATACTTACTGCGTTTGAGATGAAACAGTAATCATCTGCAGTCTTCCTAGATGTCAAACAAGCATTCGATAGGGTATGGATCGATGGACTTCTGCATAAATTAAAATTACTCCTGCCTGGCAAACAGTTTTTACTAATGCGAAGCTTTCTTCAACGACGAACCTTCTCTGTGGCGGTAAGAGACAAAATTTCCGCCTTCCGGCACATGAGAGCCGGTGTACCGCAGAGGAGTGTCTTAGCTCCGGTCCTCTACTCCTTATATACTTCTGATATGCCTACAACTAGAGATGAGCATTCGATTATTGCTACTTATGCGGACGATACGGCAGTTATTTTCAACTCTGCCTCCCTGAACGAAGCTGAGGAGAAATTGTCCAGCTACCTGGATAGATTCCACTCATGGGCCAGGCATTGGAATATAGCCATAAACTCTGAGAAATCAGCTCACTGTACCTTCACATTAAGGCAAGGCGTCTGTCCGGTTGTGACTTACAACACAAGAATCATTCCACAAATGGAGCAAATCCGGTATCTCGGTTTGATCCTGGATAAGCGTCTTACCTGGCGTGCACACATTAAGGTAGTTACAGCGCGCTGCTATCAAAAGCTCAAGAAACTGGAGTGGCTCCTCCGACCATTGAATAAGTTATTTTTAACTAATAAAAGGCTCATCTATCTGCAAGTAGTGGCACCTGCTTGGCGCTACGCCATACAAATTTGGGGCACTACTGCTGCCTACAACATCAGAAGAGTCCAGGCGTGTCAGAGCAAGGCTCTCAGAAGATTTACGGGCGCCCCTTGGTACGTCCGCAATACCTCGCTGCATAGGGATCTTGCCGTGCCAACTGTTATGAGGTGATTAATTCTCACAGCTGCCGCTATCACTACAGACTTTTGTCGCACCCAAATCCGCTAGCTTTCTCCCTCACCCGTATCTCAACAAGGCGTAGACTGAAGAGGTTGCACCCGCATGATCTCCCTCTAAGAAGGATACAGCCTTCTATAATTAATTAATTTAATATAAGTCAATTTTTTTTTTGTCACGTCATTATTCTTTAAATCCGACAAATGTGTTACGCAGTTTACTGCGTTAAATGTTATAATTTAATTATAAAAAAAAATAATTTTCTAGTATATACAGCATTTTTCGCAGCAAGCTAAAGAGCCATATATTCAGCTTCGGTACTACTTAAAGCTACTGACGATTGCTTCTTGCTCTCCCATGAGAATACACAGCCACCAAGCATGAACGCATATCCTGTAAAGGATTTCCAATCGGTTTAATCGCCACCTCAGTCAGCGTCGACGTAGCCTACGACTCCTTGGCCGGCCCTATCGTATTTGAGGTTTACGTTTATGGTTGAATTCAAATAACGTAACACTTGTTTCGCTGCTGCCAGATGCTCGTTATGTGGGTCTGTATTTCGCTGCGACAACTTGCATACCGAGTGTAAGATATCAGGCCGTGTCGTGATAGCTATGTACATTAGCGATCCGATGAGCGATTGAGGTACTCGGTTTGGTCAACAGGTTTGCATTCTTCCTTATGGCACTGCACTTGAAAACCTGGTACCAATGGAACTACTGCTTTGCGACAGCTCTCGAAGTTGTATTGCTGCAAGAGTTGTGTAATGTGTTACCGTTGGTTAATGAAAATAGTACCTCTTTCACCAACCCTTTCCACCACCATGCCCAAAATAGACTAATACGGCCTTTGTCGACTATCTGGAATGAATTAGAAATTTTTTGTTTGATATTATGAAGCTCGATTTTATCCGAACTGGCCACTAATATGCCATCCACATATACAGTCACGATGTTGATATTGTTGTCTTCATTCCTTGTGTACACACATCAGAGTATCTTACTACGGGTGAAAACGTCTCCTCATAGTTTAAACCAAACGTTTATGAACAGCTTTTGGCAACTAGCCTTGCTTTAGTTCAGTGTAAATGCCCAACGATTTCCAATGGCCTTGTGATTACGAGGAGGGTCTACAAGCTCCCACGTATCATTTTCGATGAGTGCATTAAATTCATTTTGCATTGCGTTTTTACGATTTTAGATTTATTGGACCACATACGTCACTGTGAATTAGTTGTAGCTTTTTTAATGTTTTGGTTTCGGACGCTTTAAACGGCTTCACGCTGCACTTGCTTTTTAAACAAACGGTACCATCAATTGGTTTGCACATTGTGCTAAACTTTAAACCATGCACTAGTTCTTTGTTTTTAAGCTCCACTAGGTATTTTAAATTTAATTGTCCGTATCTCTTGTGCCACTTAAATAATTCTTCATAAGAGTTTTCGGCATGGTACAATTTACCCGTTAGTTCAAGTTCGCACATAAATAAATCACCCGATTGTTTTGCAAATAATATTTTATGATTGTTTTCATCGAACACATTAGATATGCCTTTCTCAAACACTATTTTGCACCCACTGTTCATCGCTTGGCTCACTGAAATAAAGTTGCATTGAAGTTGCGGTACAAATGAAACATTTTACAGCTTAATAGTGCACATTTTTTAATTAATTAAAACATCACCACGAGCAATTGCTTCTATATAGTCATTTCCAGCAAGCAAAATGTTGCTATTGTACTGTTCTAACTGTACGAAAAGCTCACGTACTCCACACATGTGTGACGTTGCTCCACTGTCTAAACACCACTTGGTTTTATCAACCGTTGTTCTCTCATTTGCGTTGAAGATTGCGAAAAAAGAAAGCTGGCTCTTCTTGCTCTGCTCCTCTCGATCCGTTAGTTGCACTTAAAACTTTTTCGTCTCTCTTATTTCGGCAATCCGCTGCGTAATGTCCCCTGCGATCACAATTATAACACTTGAAGTAACCGTTTTTGTTTCTGTTGGCGCCGTTTTTCTTGCTGTGCTCCACACCTTCCGAATTTTTATGCATTTTGTTGTTGTTTTGCCGAGCAACAAATGCTTGTCCCGTTTCTCCCGAATTTAATAACTCATTATTTTTCTGAGTTCACTCTCCTCGATAAGTTTCACTTCGAGGGAATTCAAATGTGGCAAATCGTCGCGAGATTCCAATGCAACGACAAAATTTTCGTAACACATAGGCAAACTAGCAAGAAGCATTATGACGAACAATTCTTCTTGCAAAGTAATACCCAATTTGCTGAGTTGTTCAATGATTCCACTGAAATCCGAAATATATTGCTGCATACTGTCACCCTCAGTCATTCGCATATGAATCAATATTTTTAATAGTGACACCTTCCTCACAGGTTCAGATGGTTGATGGTTTTCCTTTAGTGTTACCCAAGCTCCTAAGGCAGTGCGACACTTTTTGATGTGGTTAATTTGGCTGTGTTTAACAGTCATTGTTAAAATTGCCAACGACTTCTCTCTGGTGGCTTAAGATGGTCTATTATCATGTCATGGTTTAATTTGAAGCTACAGCAACACGAAAAAGGTGACACATGCACTAAGCAAGCACAACTTTTCTTGGAAGAACATGCAAAATCTGCTGACCGAAAATGGCATTATACTTTCGGTTGAAAATGTACCTTTGCAGTCGTGGTCGAAGACAATTCTATTATATCGGAGTGCTTACTTCCCGAATATTGCTCTGTTTTCACCACCGAAGCGCTTGCCATTTTAAAAGCCTGCGCCTTTGGCCAAGCCAATAGAGGACGGTACGTTTTCTGTCAACCATCACAGCGGTACAAAATATAAAATGTCTGAACAAAATACTGGTAGATATCCAAAACTTAAGAATTCAAAACATAAACAAAATTTTGTTATTTTGGCTGACAAGCCATCAAGGTATTACTGGCAACGAAAACGCATACAAAGCTGCACGTCACGTGCTACCTTCACCCTTTATATCAGTCGACGACAAAGACCTGAAAAGATTTCTTACCAAAGTCATTCTCACAAATCGTCTGACCACCTGAGAAAGTTTTCAACACCGGCGTACCCGTAGCTACAATCCCACGAAAAATATCTTAAAACACCGGTGATCTATATTTGTCCCACCACGTATCGGACTACCCAGCTCTCGCATCGACACCTTCTCACCTTAACCCTGCTCCTGGGGAGCTACTGCCACCGCCGAGCATGAATTAATATGGCTAGTATGAGATCGACTTACGTTGGGGTCTTACATTTTTCAGGGATTGTGTTCCACAAAACGGATAACGGTTACAGCGTGCCCCTCTGTAAGATAGGTAGAATGCCTAGAGAAACATGTCTACACGCACTGATCAATAATACATATACTCGATATATTACAAAATTGTTATTGCACTATTATTATTGCACTAGAATATAAGAAGACAGCAAAGCGAAGGAGAGGTTGAACAAAGAAAGTAAGTTGTGACGGACAAAGGAGCGCGAGCAGACAAAGTAAAGTAATCAAAATAATTTCACATATTGAGCATTTCCTGTTTGTCGATAACAAATATTGTGGTTTGAAGTTGTTGCGCCAGATGCCACGCCTTATGCGCCAGACAAACAAGCCCTAAGTGGGCAAACGAAAAAGAAGGAATTATCTTCTGCATCTTCTTCTACGCGAGGAGTAGTCATTTTAATGAATTCATCACGAAAGCAACGAAAAATGTGAGCCAGTAGTGAGTGGAGTGCGAGGCAGTGTGCCAGAGCCGCGCGAATGTAGCCTAAAATGTTTGCATTCAGCTATATACGCCAAGTTGTTGATATTTGGCAAGTATTATTAGAGCCAAAATGTTAATGTTCACAAAGACGGCAGCGATGTAGACGGCGGTGCTGCCGTTGGTGAGGCTTGATATAAACAGCTGCTTTTGATGGCTACGATTTCTTAACGTTGCGCTGTACAAAAGCAATTGACTAAGTAATTTGCAGCTTCAATTAACCAACACAAACACACATGCATAATGCCTCAATTAGAGGTTCTTCCAGAGCGGAAGAGGCCAGCGTAGTCGGAGGGGGATCAATACGTCGGCACTCAAAGATAGCCCCGATTGGGCATACTGTGTATGCAACTAAGTTGAATAATTGTGTCTGCTGGTAGCCCTGTCTGTTATGTTTTTTAAACGATTACCACCTTCCTTAGAATAGAAAGAAAAACTAAAAAAAGAAATAATAAAAAAAAGGTGTACGGTAGGGGGACCGCCGTCAAGAACGAAATTCCTCACGCCTTTTTACATATACATTACAATGATTTTTTTGTGTCCTTTAACTTACTTTCATTTCTTGATGTGTAACTTAAAGTTACACATCCAAGAACTGCTCGATTTTCCATTTTTGTGATATTTTACTTTACTTATGTTTTGCTCTTTCGTTATGTTACGGTTTCTACCTGTCAACTTCTATTTAAACCTCATCATATTCTACAATGGTAATTAATGGCTTATGGTAACTATAAAAAGATGCGTATGCTTGATATTCAATTTTGTCCAAGTGCCTTAAAAAAAAAAGAGTCAGTGGTTGTACAGTATTTTGTTGCGAATTGCGCTGGATCATTATTAATATGTAAATCAAATGTACCTAATAAAAAGGATATTAATTCTTTTTTCTTTATTATTGAAGTTGACGTTGAAGTCTCCCGCCAATATAAGCGGAACCTTATGAAAACTTTGTTTAAGTAATTTGGAACTTCCCTCGGTATATTTGAACAATGATCGATGAATGAATAATATAATATCCTCAATCTTTTGATTTGGGGATATATAAATAGCTAGAATAACTATTGCAAAAACGTTTCCTATTTTACAAATAACTAAACAAATATCACCAGCTGATGAGCCGCGTCATCAGTTCTGCGATATAGTGCAACTCCACATAAAATTTAAATTTCATTGGAACATTTTGGGGTGCTACAATATACAAGTTTTAGTATGTGTTACTCGAGATAGCGCAACGTAAACCAGTTCTTGCAAATAATATTTGCTGTACTCGTAGACTGTTTCACTTAAATTTCCACCCTGCGATTTATGTATGGTAATAGCTCAAGTCTAAATTAAAGGAAAATGCTTCCGAGTAGCAATAATTATCTTCGTTATGATTATTGGTTATTTATTTTAGACATAAGTCAATGGTCACTAAAACCTCTGAGCTGATCATTCTTATTTCATCGATGATTGATACTTGTACATATTTAAAAAGAGATCTATACAAATGCGCTATTTGAGATGATAGAGGTAATAGTTTTGAAATTGAAATTCTAAGTGCAGAATGAATTGTTGTCCCATTCAATTGACATAGAAGCTTTACCAGTGGTACGGAAGTTATATAAGCAGTACAATAGCCACCTGTGTCAGTTAATCTGTTATAAATTTCTATTATGAATAATGACGATATTTTTACCGCGTCGAAAGATAAGGGTGATTCAAAAAAAACCACCAATCATTTTTGGTGGAAAACACACTAAAAATACCAAACGTCCTGTTCCCATCTTCCTATCCCCAATAACCCTCCAAATCCCACACCTAGTTTTTAGTAATAGTATTAGTCCTAGTTAATTATTATTATATAACATGATGCAATGTTTTTTCTTAATTTTTCATTGCAATAGAAATATACTTGTAATTAAGAATAAGTTAATCGTTATAAATAATTCCTAAAAAGAAAGATTCGAATAATAGCCATAAGGACCCGAGAGCTCAACCAGAGACGTTGTCTAACATATTTCTTACATACATACATTTGTTTATTTAATGTAATTAACTTATGACATTGTTATCTAAATAAACGAAAAAAAAGAATTTTGATGTGAGATATATTCAGTATGTAACTGAAAGAATAAATATGTAAGTTAACACGATGGCATAAGACGACAGCATAGCTATCGTGTCGACCACAGCCACAGTATGCTCAGCCTATGAGAAAACACTGAGTCGGCAAGAAGCGAAACGAAGTAGCTGAATGGGCGTCTGGGGTACGTCCGGCGAACCGAAATTGAACCTGACACAGCGGATGCAGCAGCACCGGGGGAGACCAACTTCGTCATTCTTAGGACTAAGCTAGCTTTAGAGTTAGCGGCCGGAGAACGGTTAAGTTAGTTCAAAACTTCGACTCGTGGAAGCAAGCTGTTCTGCTGCTCACAAGTTATTAAAATAAATAATGTAACTATAAACACACTTTGTTTAATTTGTACACAAATAAATATATAAATAACAACAACGCTTGTTGTTTTCGATCAAACGATTGTTCTATCAGTATCAACGCATGCCTTCGTTGTTGTTGTTTTTACAACGGCCGTCTTGGTTTCAGTTTCTATGCCTCGCTCAAACCACTTCTCTCTCAGTAACAAAACATGAACTTGTTGTTGTTGTTTTGACAGGATATCGTTTTTGTTTTCGTTTCTCTGCTTCAATCAAATAATTGCGCTCTCAGCAAAAAGTACTTGTTGTTGCTTTCACAGCTAACGACTTCGTTTTCGTTTCACAACTTCGGTTCAACGCTCGAAAGCTACCCGAAGAAAGATAATGCGATGACGCGACGACGCATGATGCGCATGTAAAATATCATTTTATCGAAACCGAAGATGCTTCACAACAAAAAACCCTTGAGAAAAAAAAATTGTCTGCTCAACAAGTAATATTTGTTAGAAAATGCAAACTTATAGCTCACCTTCCCTCAGATTGGTATTAGATTATAATTTATAATTTATATGAAAACCCGTGTGAATCAAACAACATATATATATATATATATGAGAAGTTTCACTTTTCGAAGCATATTATAATTCATAATTGGGGCACATTATGTATATATTTATATAAATTTAAGAGCCAAGCCTCAGCGACATGCACTGTAGTTAATATGCGAGATCGGCGTCGAGTAGGGTACACACACAAACCACACACATAAATTAAATTCGCTGGCTCTCTTTCTCTCTCTTCGCAAACACGAACGCAAAGAGTATGAAATATATAGAGGTTACATAGAGGTTATAGAGAGGTTATATAGAGGAGACATTGTCTTCTTCGTTTGATTTTTGTAAAGTTCTTTATTTGCCAGGTGTTCGAGAATATTAAGCAAATTGTGTGGATTTTTATTTAATTTTACACTAGAAACGAAATCGAGCCCATATTTCGCCTATATTCATTTATATGAATGAAATTAAAATACCTGTCGGCCAAAAAAAAAGTAGCGATGATCACAAAGTGAAATCATACGAAAAAATTCCGAGTTATATACACAATAAGAAACCAATACAATCTTATACACCCACTATAACTACACAACACACTCAAACTTAAACAGGGAATCAGCACTTGCTTGGATTTCACAACAAAATCCACCTTCTAATATTGCTGTTGGCCTGGTTACTTCAGTTCAGTAGTTAGCACAACGAGGTTGCTACACAGCGGCCAGCGCTGGTTCTTCGATTAATAGCAGCCAAATAACATAAGTTATTAGCGCCGATCTCGCAGATAAAAAAAGTCAAAAGCTTCTGAGAGAAGTGTAACCTCTATATGAATGTATACTCTTTGTTTGAAGCTGTGAACAAACGTGTACGGATAAGTCCCTGAAAACTTCATCAAAATCGTTACAGCGGTTTCGGCGTCCATAACGGACAAATAAACTAACAAATAAACAATCAGACTGTGTTACCTACGGCTGCGTCCCACGTTAGCGGAGCCCAAACTGCTGTTAATTTGATACGGCCATCAGTCAATCTGCTGAGGCGGTTTGGAGGGTTCCACACCTATACTGGAGTTTTCGTGTTATTGCGGTCAGTCTACCACTCGCAACCACGATTAAAAGAAATTTCAGCACTTTTCTTAAATATCAAATTATAATGAGGTTTGTATTTTTTTGTACAATTTCTATCTTGCTTACAATAAATTGTGTAATAATCTGGCGCCAATACTTGATCAAAAGAAAAAAACATAGAATAACGGGAGGGTGTAAAGAAGGAGTGAGACAAACGAAGGAGAACTGTAAGCTGTTGTGCCAAAGCTCTGTATATGTTGAACAAGAAAGCCTCCATTACAGCTGTTCCTCTGATCTCAGCTGCTCTTCTGTTGTTAGCTGCTCATTTGTTCTGGCGTAGACTGAACATTCTCCCCCATGTTGATGATGATGATGATCATCAAAATTAATCGTACATCGTCCTACGCTCCTCTAGTTGTGATAGCCAACAGACATTACTTAACTCATACACTGAAATGATAAAGCGCAATTAAACATTAACTAGTAGTGTCGGTTCTATCATTCGGTTCTATTATCCTGCGAAGGTAGGGGGCATTGCTTTACATCTGCCAATGGCCCAATGGCAAACGATTGGTTGGAAACCGCTCATCTCTGATAAGAATACGATGGCCAACACGTAGATCAACTCGTGCTTAATCTAACCAATTCTGGTATGGGTGGTGCTAATAATGAATCTCCAGTTAAGAAATGGCCTTATAGGCGATTTTGTCAGCTGCAATTTCTTGTTGGCACCTAGCGAACCGCATTACGGCCATTCTCAATCCAAAAGAGTTTTCGAACGTGCAGTGCCACCAAAAGTACAGGTATAACTATGTTGAACGACCAGGTGTATAAAGTGATGTTTATACGGAAAAATGTAACTGTACTTCTCATTCTTAGGTAACAAAGTGTCGCGTAATCTGCCGGATGACGTGTTCCTCAGTGTCAAAGTATGCGTTCAAGGGCAATAGAGTACTGTTCTTCGCAAGTGTTTGCCCTACAACCCCCATAAAGCTTAATAATTGCCATAGCATGCGTATTATGTCCCCGCATCTCGTTTTGAAGATTTGATGTTGATTCCTCGTTACGTGACTCCCTGGGCCAGTTTACCACTGCATCTTTCAACCAAATCGGCCCATGCCACCAGAGCGGGCAAGATACTAAGCTGGAAGCACTCACTCCTCGGCTCAGTAGGTCTGCACGCTTGTCTTCTGATGCTACGTATCGCCACTGTCGATCTTCCGTTAACTCCAAAATTTGGTTGATTCGATTTGCCACGTAGGTCTTCCAGCACAGCGGGCCCCCTCGAATCCAACTTAGGGTGATCGTCGAATCTGACCAAAAAACAGTTTTTAAATAACTGACATTGATTTTCAAATGAATTTTGCAAAAATTATAGATGTGACTCTACATTTCGCAAGCAGCAACTCAACATTATATTGGCCGTCTCCTGTCAGTACACGTAGATACGTCGTCGCACCGTACGCTCGGGCAGACGCATCACAGAAGATGTGCATTTGTCCAGCAACGATCGATGAACATCCTGCAACATATCGGGGTATTCGAATTTCAGTGATATTTGGCAGATCCATGATGAATATTGCCCAATCGTTTCGCACAACCGTTGGCACCTCATCATCCCAGTTCAAGTTGGTTTTCCACCAAAGTTGCATTAAGACCTTATCAGTAACCACGTTCGGACTCAACCATCCCAATGGGGCAAAGAGACATGCTATTGTAGTAAGAATTAATCGTTTTGCAGGTTTACCAGTTGGAATATCAGAATTTACACGGAAACGAAACGAATCGTATTGCGGAGTCCAGTAAACTGACAACGCATATTGGTCATAAATGTCGCTTCCAAACAACACATCAACATTTTGTGGCATATAATATCTAGTTTAGGTTTAAACTTTCGGCAAAGAGAATGTCGTGCCCTATTTACACATAGATATATACGTGGGGCGTTTATAATGCAGCGGAAATTATTTACCTAGGCTGGTACCTTGTGTTTAGAAGGTCATTAGGCATTGGAAGAAGTTGCGCGTTTGAAACATTTTTTCAGTGATGACTTTATAGCATTTTACCGCATGAAGGACTTGGAGATTCATTTTGAAACTCAACATTAAAAGTTAAAGCAATGCGAGTGACGACGGAGCTTTGATATCATTCGGACGGCATTGCGTGCTCCGTTTCTAAAGTCAGTCACCGTTTTTTTGAGAATTATATTTTTTTGGCAAACCTTTACAATTAGGGGAATTACAATTCATAAGAAATCTCGAAGCATTAACGCAAAAACAAATAAACACAAGTGACACAAGTGTAAAGTGACTCGTGATATGAATGAGCAGCTTGCTCTAAACTCAAATGCATATGTTATAAAAAAATTAAGCATGCAAATTCTATTAAAGAGTATGCAGCAGTGGAAAGAAAAAGAGAAAACAATATGCCGATGAGGAACGAAGTAAAACAACGTAGAGACAATTATTACTCTCTGCTCGATATGGACGTGGATCTATCATACGAAGAGCAATACATAAGAGAATTTGAAAAACATGTGTCTGGTACTTCAGCTACATTAGCAATAGCAAGTGTAACAGTTACAGCAAGTTCGAGCAATGTAACAAGTGGAGAAAATATGGGAAACAGTAACAAGAAAACAATGCAAAGTTTAAAAACAACACAAAAAAACTATTTTCTTACCGGACATGGACAAATACATCAAAGTCAAAACATTCTTAACCAAAACAAATGTCAAATACTTTACATATACACATAGACATTATTAATAAACGGTCTTAGCTCAAATGCAGTCCCTGACATGATTATATGGGAACTTTAACAAATGCAAACTGAAACTTTGAAGTTTGTAAAAATCAGTACATTTACAACCAAAAAATCAGTAAAAAACAACATTGCCAATGTTGCTCTGCCTGGTGTAAGTCACAGCCGACAGCAACGTAAATGAACTTAAACTAATAAAAAGTGTTCAATACAGATGCATAAGTTGGGAATCGCTAAGACGCCCTGAATTGCCCCAGTGCCGAAACTGTCAAAGTTCCTTTCACAGCGCGGCTAATTGTTGCATGGCGGCTAAATGCGTCAAATGTGGCGGCTCTCATAGTAGCAAGGAGTGTACTCTGATCGCCTCAAAAGAAGAAGATAGAGAGAAACTATTCTGCGTCCTTTGCAACAAACATGGACATCCTGGATCCTATACAGTTTGTGAGAAATACAAGTTACTGCAACAGAATATGAAATCTGAGAAAAACGTATTACAACTTAAAAAATCAAAAGTTTACCCAACTTTGTCAATGCCAATTTAAGCTTCGCCCATATTGTAAAAATCAATATTATGGAGCAAACGAACAATTCCTTCTCAAACACTACTAAGGATAACGAAAATTCTACCCTCTTGGAACTAAAAAATGCAATATTAAGTTTGACAAGCCAAGTAGCTAATTTACAAAAACAACAACAATTGAAAGCCAACCGTTTAGATGCAATATGCTCAATTTGGAAACAGGTATGAATGAGCTAAACATAATATCGTTAATTATTAACTCTTTAATAAGAGTAAATCGAAGAATAGACTTAATCACTTTTTTTACAAAAACACAAGCCAGATATTTGTCTTCTTAACGAAACAAAATTAAATCATAAACAGAAATTGTACTTAGAAAACTATCATCTCATACGAAAAGATAGGGCAAATTCAACAAGGGCGGAAGGTACAACCACTCTAATTTAAACAAATATAAAACACAAGGTGTACAGCAATAGAATAATTGACTCTTTTCAACATCTAGAAACTTGCATTATACATTACCAATGAGAGATAACAGCTTCTTGTATATTATTTCCGCATATTACCCAAGTCAACTTTTCAATTCCCTTATCCTGCAACTTCTAAATCATTACTATCTTCTAGCTGGGGACATAAATTGTAAACACAACGATTGGGGAAATTCGACAAACTACCCTATAGGAAATTTGCTAAGACATTGGATTGACTGTAATGAAGCCAATTTTAAATGTGAACACTAAGCGTCCACTATTCCTGCATTCCCACGACCTGAAATATATGCTTTGCAGATGCTAAAATCCGCATTGCATGAAAAAATAATTCAGTCAATTGTCTTAAAACTCTTGACTATGACAGTGATCAAAATGCAATTCAGATGATTATAAAGAAAAATAATCAGTCAATACCTTTTACTTTTCTTCAGGAAAATATTTCCGCAAAACACAACTTCAGACGAACCAATTGAAGTAACTTTAAAAATAAAATTATCAACATAATGAACTATGAAATGTTGAGACCAAATACACGAAATCTCAATAATATGGAATAAATGTCCACCTAGACAAACTACATAGAATAATTTTAGAAGCTATTGAGTCAACCATACCCAAATCTTCGGAGAGGGACAATGTTTAAAAGTACAAAACCCAAACGCTTAAAAGTTTATATATTGAAAAAAGCAAAGTCCTAACGATAATTAAAAGACATAAAGACTAGAACGTGTCTTATCTGATTACGATATAAATACTCAGTTAAATTACAATTAATTAAAAAAGTAATTCATGAAAATGTGTTGCTTTCTGTCCACAAAAACATTAAAGATAAACTGACAAAAGTTGATACAAAAGATCCACAACACATGTATCAAGAAATTAAAAGAAATTTTAACCAAAACAAATCATTAGATCTCACTTTGTTAAAAGTACCATTTGAAGAAGAAGACTTTTCAAATTCAGCCGAAATATCAACGGAAACAGTTGAGAAAGACCAGGTCTAATAATAATTCATTACAAGAGGGCAGAACAGGACATCATCTTAAGTGTTGTAGGAGCATTCTTTCAATCTGTTCATTCTCCTAAACAAAGTCACCCAGATAGTAGTATTCATTCCTTCATTGATAGCTCCTTCAACAGATTTTTGGCGCTTAAAGACCAGTTTGAGGCCAATCAGTTTTCAAAAACGTCTTTTAATACATCTAAAATCGCAAATAACTTAAATATACAGCAGAATGAAGATTACTTCATTACAATAGACGACCTGAAATACATTTTCTCTAAACTACGAAACAAGCTTTCTTTCCTCTGGTTTAGATAATATTCCCAACATTGTCTTAAAACAAATCCCAGACGTCCTAATGGCAGAATATTGTAAGATTTTCAATAATATGCTAGACAATGCCTATTTTTTAAACCAATGGAAAACAGCAAAGTTGGTGCTGCTGCCTAAAAAAAATAAAGATCATAAAGTCTTAAAGAACCTTCGACCTACTCACAAATATAAGCAAGGTTTTTGAAATCTGTGTAAATAACAATATTAATAACTTCTGTGAAAAACATAATTTAATGTCTGACAAGCAATTCGGTTTCAAACACCAACACTCCACCCATCATGCTGTTACCTACCTAGTTTCCGACATTAACTGGAATTGGAACAAAAATTTTTGTACAGGCGCATGTCTAATTAATTTTTGGATTAAATGGATTAATCTTTAAACTTATTAAATATAAATTCCCTCTTCAAATGACTATATTAATTTACAATATTTTAAGTGGTAAACAATTTGTTACCTGTAACAACGGTAATATTGGTACTAAAAAATTTAAAACTCAAAATGGTCTACAACAAGGTACGGTTAACTCCCCCACACTGCTAAATATATTCGTACTTGATCTAATCTAGAACAAAGTAGACAAAATAATAGCTTTTGCAGATGACATATTTGTATATCATGCAGACAATAGAGTGATTACTATACAACAGAACTTGCAAAACAAATTCAATGAAGTTTGCCAAAAACTGGAAACTTAAAATAAATATTCAGAAATGCGAAACAATTTCATTTAGAGCTCCAGTGAATAAATGTAACTACAATATACGTCAGAATTGGAGAAAGTTTAAAATGAAATGCGAAATTCAAAATTCGATAATTTTGAATAAGTCGTCGGTAACGTAATTCGGTATAGGCATCGCTAATTTTTTATACTATAATGATCATGTCAACAAGGAGATTAGCAAACCAAAAAATGGGTTTTTCATGTATAAATCACTGTTTTACTCAAAATACAGAAATAAAAAGATGAAAGTGTTTAGTGTGAAAGTGCCCAATCTTCACATATGGGTGCGCAATTTGGTTAAACATTTGACCTTCCTATATGGAAAGAATTCGTATTTTTGAAAGAAAATCGCTTAGAGTATGCACCTCTTTATATAGAACCCCACAAAGTGACTATACAAAATTCTTCTGAAACAAAAAGTTATATAATTTCTCAAATATTATGAAATTGGACAATTTCATAATTAAGTTAATAAGAAGTCATATTCAAAAAAGTATGGATTTCTTCACTAATAATTTAATTCTGGGGCCATATCACACAAGTGATGAATATATCAAGAATACACTATACAGTAGTAGACATACCAATATTCTATCACAAATACAGAAGAGCCAATGTAAAAGCTAATAATGTTGATGTTTCATAAACATCTCAAGATAGATTTGACCAGCCCATATATAATAAAGATGCAAATCTTAGTCTAAAAAATAAACATGAATACTGGGGGTTGAATTGTCGTGGAGAAACTGTTAGCTTGTAGATTCTACATAGCATACCTTCTTAGTTTGTTAGGTATTAGTTTTAGTCGTAGTTTTAGTTCTGATTTTAATTTTAATAAATATCAAAGCAATGATTTTTTTTTAGTTTAATTTCTTTATTACGTTTAATTGTTTAAATAAATCTTTAATACCTATTCTGCTAACAAGTAAGAATCTATAAGAAATTAAGTTGTGAAAAGTAAGTTGTTCCATCTACGGGACATTGTGCATTTAGATGTAATTCATAATACCAGCGTTTATTATAGTACTAATGTATAGATACAATTAAATTAATAAACTTAAAAAAACGTAACTTAAAAGAACAAAAGAAAAAAATAAAGTTAAAGCTGTCCATGTATAAGCAATCTAACATAACAAAATGTTTTCAACGCAATTAGACTAGACTGTCCATTTGGGCGACTCTAACAATGAAATAAAAAATGAAATTTCAAATAAAAATTTTTGTTCCACCCCAATAAACGTACAACTTTCATAAGTGGACAAAAACACTGCGACCGTGGGTGTCCAGCTATGGGGAATTTCATGCTATATATAGCTCTTTTGTATTACGGCTACTTTTAGCTTTGAACGGAAAATCCGTTTATGAATTCCCTTACTTGCCAACTTCTTAATGCCAAAATGTGAGATTTTAATGCATAACAATTGCCAAATGGCAAATGGGTGGAAGATTGAGAGAAAGTGAGACAAACGAAGTAGTGAAAATATGCAGTAAAAATGTAAGAACGCCGAGTAAATAGAGTGAAAAGCCAAAGTTGCAAGTGGTTGAAAGAAACGAAGAAAGAGCTACTGACTTTGGCATTTGAAGCAAATGAATATAGGTGCTGTGCTGCTGATGCCGATGATGCTGATGATGATGATGATGATATGCTTTCATGCTAACGACTTTTTACGTAAACCATTCAAGCGAATTAATTCCTTTCAATGCCAAAATAATAACGACGTCATTAGGACGACAACAATAACAACAACAATGTTAACAGTTACGAACGTAGCAGCAGCATCAGCAACAATATAGACAAAAACGCTCGACGCCGAAAAGTCTGCAATGGAAATGTTTTCTTCTGTTGACCGAACTGAAATAAAAATCAGAAAAAAAGCAAACAAGAGGAAAAATCAACCAAATGAAAATAATATATAACAAAATTGTTCAATAAAAACTGATAACAAAATCAAAGCCAGGAGAACCGATTGAATAAGTGCAACAACAATAACAACAACAAAAACAACAAATCATACGATAAACTGTAGCCAAGTTTTCGTGAAACTTCGTCAGCGGACCGATAACCGTGGAGATGGAAGTTGATAATAATCTAAGTAGGGGTAAAGAGTGCCAGTAAAAGTAAAGACTAAATTTTGACTGCTGTTTTTCTATATTAAATGCTATGTGTGAGCGTGTGCTTGTGTGTGTGCTTGAGTGGGATCGCAACGACACTTGAAGTTGCGCTGCTTGTGTTTTTGTATTCATGCATATCTATATGTATAGCTTTTATAAGTGTGTATAGTATGTTGAGCGCAGAAAATTACTAAAAGCAGCAACCGTCAGAGTGGTAAGCAATGAACCGCAAACGACAACAACAACAACAATAGGTTGGCATACAATAATAAACTGGCTTTTTGCTAAATATGTCTGCTAAGAAAATTACCAGCTACGCTAAAATGTTTTTACAACTCAAAGTGAGTTGCTTACATAACCAATGTAGTTGTCAGTATGTGTGTCTATCTAGCACACTGAGTGTGTACATATATACATATACTTACGTATCTGAGTTACGTAAACCTATTCAATGTATTTATTGTGTATTTATTACATTTAAAAAAAATGAATCCGATTAGAGGCATTGAATGTTGTTATGTAAGCATAGCAACATATTTCGATTTAATAACTAATGATACATAATATTGTAATAAGACTGTAAGTAAAATCATTTGTTGTTGTTGTTTTTGCTGTGTTCTTTACTCACATTCTGAAACAATCAACGAATGTATAACGAAACAATGGGTTGATGTGAGCTTTGAGCAGTGAGGATTAACATCAGCATCAGGCAAAGATAAATATAAGTTCGTATTTATAGCATGATCCGTTTAACCTTTTGTGAAAATCAATAAACACAATTAACTTTTATTTCGCTTGGTCTTCTTAGTTAATGTTCTCAAGCAATTGCTTCACGATGAGAGACGCTTAATCAAAACAGAGACATATGAAATAGTTTGCATTCGCAGTATAACCACAATTTTAGGTTTAGCAAAATGAGTAATAATATCATAAAAAATCAAACAAATTCATTAAAAAAAAATATTTGTGTGCAGTCCACACCGGGTAGAAGTGAAACCTTCAAGTATCATTTCGTTTTATTTTTATTTTAATATAAATAATTAATATTTTAACAAAAATACGAAATAATTGCTTTGGTTCAGGTTTTATCAATATTTCTTTGCATTATTATACAACGTCATTATTTTGTTGATACTAGAATTGCCCAGCGGTCGAAATTCGATCACTTGCGTTAGGCAAATTCAATTTTGTTTAAATAAGCAGAGCTTTAGAAAGGCGATAAATGAAGTCTTACCTTTACCTCATCAGCATATTGCTAAAAAGTAAAAAGGAGAAAAAGAAAAGAAAGCTACGAGCGGGTGTTAAGCAGGCTATTCACGCCGAATTTTTTCTAGTGTTTCGCTCGTGTCCGAGGTCATATTCGCTGTGGCGCTCTGGACCGTGATCGGTCGCATGTTCGTGAAAAATTTCAAAAATAGTTGATTTGCTGGCGAGAATTTTCGCAGTGGTCGCAGTCTCTAGACTTCAATTTAACGAGGTTAAAAAAAAAACGAGGTTAATGGGGGTTTCTGAATATATAATACATAGAATATAAATTTAATAGAAAAATAGAAACACTAAAAATAAAACAATTTTAAACAAAAATCAAGATTTAAAAAGTTTGTAGTTTCTGTAATTTGTGTAATTTGTAATTCGGAATTTTTGATGTTCGCTTATTTTTTCAGTTGAGTGTTGCAAACTTATGTCTACCAACGACATAGATATTTGGCTACAGATAAAAACATCATCAGACTCTAACAAATAAGAATGCAAGATGAACTAAAGCTAAGATTCCACTTAGAGCTCATAAAGATTCAAACAAATAAAGCTGGCATTAATTCAACGACGCTAATTAAGACGGCGTTACATGTGTGAGAACTGTGAGTTCATTGAAGAGAACATTAGTTAATATGGGTTTAGATAAGATAATAGAATAGATTTTAAAATATGGAAATGGATCATGCAACAGATAAGTAGTTCTACAGAAACCGACAAATATTGGAATATAACCTCTAGTAACCCGAGAAGGAACGTAAAATTTATGATACCAACAACTCAATTATATAGGAACATCACATCGAGAGTTGTTCTAC
>JAWNKX010000663.1:0-36376 GCA_035041755.1 Cacoxenus indagator
TTGCCGTTTGCCCTTGAGAATACATAAGGGCACGTCTGCAATAGTTGTCTAGTGGAAGAAACCCATATTTTGTAGGACATCGCGACATGTTGATATACTGGCACAGCATCTATCAGGGCATCAATGTTTCAGCGACTCGAAGAATTTTTAAGAATAAGAAGGTTGCATTTTATACAAAATTTAAGGATTCTTTGTAGTGATTTGTCCTTTTCTTGTTTTGCAATTCCCTCTCTGAAGTTAGTCGAATTTTGAGTCTGCGACTCTGTTCAATTCGGCACTATGCCAGGCAGAGTATCTGGCAACGCTGCACTTTTATAACTGTTTTGATGCTTTATATAAAATTGCATATCTTATTAAGTTTGACTGAATTGGATTCTGCTCAACAGATTCATCAGACTGATAACAAAGAAATACTTTGCTTCAAATATGGACTCAGTTATGGAATCAACTTAGCATATCTATATATTCATACGCAGACATGTACTCCTGTGTACCTTACTTAACGTCAATATATTTTAATGAAAATTATATGGTTGGACAGGTATTATTTTGGTATTATATTTTATGCCAACATACTAGGAGGAAACAGGTGAGAAAATTTAACGATAATAACAACAACCCTTGAGATTTATCATTGAGCCTGCGACTTTAATCGCGTTACAGAATACAGATAATAATCACTACAACATCTTTTGCGAGCGTCGTTACACTCAAGTGTGAATACACAACAATTTGGCGTCAAGAATAAGCGATAAACGAGAAAAGTGATAAGTAGTCATGGCAGTCGCAGCACGCGCAATTCGTCAAGTGAGAAACTTTCCAGAATTTTCACCTACGACGGATACCTTTTTAATCTGGAAGGTGAAATTTGATATTGACTTTTGTGAAATCAATTGCATCAATCAAAATCCCAAGGCAACTTTACTAAAGTTGATCGGCGCGAAGTCGTATGGCGTTTTACACTATCTGTGTAGTCCCGATTTTCCAGCGTTAAGGGACTACAGCGGTTTTGGAGTCTAGAGGTACCATGTCTGTATACATATATACCCACATACATACATGATTCCCGCGGTGAAGTAAAGTGCACGCATGCCGATGGGGCTCCGGCCAATACCCTGCAAAAACAAGTTAAAGACAACTTGACACCGGCACGATTGTTCAAGGCTTGGCTTTATTTGTTTCACATTTCATTTGTTTGGCATTTTATTGTTGTTATTTTTTCCTGTCGCTACATGTAGAATTGTTATTTTACGTTGTGTGAAGTGCCATGTGTTGTTTATTCCAAATTGTTGTCCGGTGATGGATTTATAAAATAGAGACAAAATAAAAAACTGACGACGTCGCGTTCGTAGGTGGTAGAGTGTCTATCACAGATAATGTGAATGTTGCGGTGCTTGCCGAATGAGAGTGTGGTTGACAGGTGGTCATTCGACGTGCTGCCGCCGGAGTTCCGCAGGTTGTAGTCGGGTCCATTGAGGCATTTACATGTGTTCGATGAAAATGACAACCAAAAGCAGATTTACGAGTCTTGCGTTGCCGAAATGTCGAAGAAATTGCTATGCGGCTTCTGCTCGTCTATTCTGGTATACGGACAGTCTTCTGGCTTAGGCAAGGCCTACACAATGGGCACGTCTTTCAGTGGCACTATGGACGAAGATACCGGCTTGATACCACGTGCCAAATGCGATGTATTTCAGGAGAATACATCGGGTTCTGTAGATTTCGTTTTGAGGTGCTCATATATGGAGCTCTATCAAGAGCAGCTGTTCGATTTCTTGTCGAGCAATGGACGTGAATCGAGCATTGTTGATCTGCGCGAGGATAGAAATGCCATTATGATACCTGGACTTACTGAGCAGATCGTGAAATCAGCGAAAGAAGTTATCGTCCAACTTTTGCGTGGGTTCGCTGACCGCACTGTAGCCGTGACCGCGATGAGTCAGCACTCCCCGCGTTCGCACGCCGTATTCCCTCTAGCGGTTGTGGCAACCAAAAAGGATGAAAAAACATCGGTTACAACGTGAAGGTTTCACCTTGTCGAAGCGTCTTTGCTCTTGGCAATGTGATCTCTACGCTGGGAAGATACCCAAGGCTCAGGCTGCGTTAGCTATCGTGACTCAAGGTTGACGGGACTGCTGCAAGATTCACTTGGCGGCAGTTCGATTACGCTTATGATTGCATACTACTATCGCGCTGACTACTAATCACAGTGTTGGCAATTGTAATGTGGAGAGGGAAGTATTGCACAAGCGGTCAACTGTGCGAGCAGGGCAGGGAGTTGAGTGACGATGTCGAGCGGACGCGTTGTTAAGGCTTTCGTCGTGGCCTGCAAAAAAAGTAATAGTAAAAAAGCTGAAGTGCAAAGCAACACACCTACTCACCGCGACAAAGCTGAAGTGCAAAGTGGCTACAATTACTCACCGCGCACTGGTTTTTGCTACTCGCACACTCGTTCTGAAGTTGCAGCTAAGCTTCAGCCCTGGTATGCTATACGCACAGCACGCACTAGCATCTGATGCGACACACACACGAAGTATAGCAAAAGCTGACTACAAAGATTATTTGAAATTGTCAAATGGAATGAGCCTTACTGCCATTTTTCAATAACAGGGCCAACTGTGAATGTGACTTTTGAGTATCTGTGACAATTATCAGTGACTGTTACGTCTGTTATGTTAGAAGTTAATAAGCGAGGCTTCATTAAAGTTGAAGTTTGTTCTAAAACCAAGCGTGAGCTAAAAAGCGCCTGTGGTCATGTTGTCTATGGTCTTGTCGTCTGCTAAATAACGTCGTTGGTGTCGGATGCAAAAAATAACGTCTTTGGTGACGTGTGCAAATATTGCACGTGTGCAAAACAGAAGCCGCGGGGGAGTATAAAAAGGCGGGCGCAAGTCGCAGTCGCTTTTTAGTTCACGTCGTCAGGCACATAGTGCCGTAATAAATATATCTGAATATATAAAATTCGATGTTTGTCTGTCTGATGTATGTTCGTTATAGAGCCGAAAACTGTATGTTCGTTATAGACGCCGAAATCGTTGAACCGATTTTGATGAAGTTTTTAAGAATGTAATTCTTAAGAATGTAATTGCAAATTTTGTGCAAAGTCGAAATGTTCAAATATTCGAATGAAATATAAAAAATAGTGAAAAATACAAAAAAATAAAACCAGTAAAAATTTGAACACGGGACGAAGAAGACATGATTTTCAAATCTATCAAATAGAGCGTGTATTAATCAATCAATAAAATAAAAAAACAAAAACTGCAATATAATGCCAATAAAAAAATCATCATTTGAAAGAAAAACAGCCGAAGCAACGCGGAACAGTAGAAATAGAGCACTTGGGACAGAAGAACAACGAGAATCTCGACAAGATACGGAAGAACAACGTCAATCTCAATAAGACCGAAACAGAGCATCAACATCAAGACCTGCAGAAACGGCGTGGCGCTGAGGACTAATGGCAGCAGGTCTCCGCAGAGGCCTGTCCTAAAACCAAGCTCGACCTAAGCCAAGGAAGCCGGTCATGCGGGTGCATGCGATAAGTAGCCCGCTGAGGATTTACTTAACGCGCCGTTGACATCCCCCAAGAGAAACATAAATCAGACACATCGCGACCTACTGGAGATTATAGTAACACTAGGCATCCAGGCGTTGTCGAACTTCGGGAGTTTTCACAACGCAGTCACGCTCAAAATGAATGTAGCCATGCAGACGGCTCCACCAACAATAAACCCTATATTTACGACCCCAAAGCGTAGCCGAGAGGGTGAGGCAGGTAAACCATCGTGTAGAACGGCACCAGAGAAGTCGAAGAACCTGATGACCGGTACACCAAGCGCATCGTTCTTTTTGGAACAAGACAAAGACCGTCCAGGAACAGCGTTGACAGAGGCGGGTGCTGCCTTAGATACGGACGATCGAGTAACAAAGCCATAGACATAGAAGAACAATGCCGACTATGTAAGTCACTAAGCGGGTAGCCATAGGTGTCGTTTCGCTGTCGAGAAGCGTGGCAGAATTATTCAGGATTAAGTTTCTACAGCTGAACCTCAACTGCTGCGCGGACGCACAGGCTTTGTATTCCTAAACGGTGCGTCAGCTGGACATTGATGTGGCGTTACTCAGTGAGCCATACACCCGCAAAAATTCTAGTGTATGGGGCTCAGATCGGGATAACAAATCTGCGATATTTGTGTGTAACACTTAATCATTGAGAGTTGACTACAATATATGTATGGGTATGTAATATCGCAAATTGGACTGTGGTTCTACAACGTGTATTTGAGTCTGAGTACCAGACTTTCAGGAGTCGGGGGCCTTCTGGACACCTGGTTGAAGATGCACACCGTCATCGTCCCGTTGTTATCGGTGGGGACTTGAAGGCATGGACAATCGATTGGGGTTGCCCTCTGTCGAACTCTAGAGGACGTATGCTCCTGGAAGCCATTGCAACTCTTAATTTTGTTCTGGCAAACACAGGATATGAGTAAACCTTCAACAATGGCAGGGTTGGCTCCAAATGGACCTCACATTGGTAAGTGGCTTACTCTTCAGCTCGACCTCCTGGTCACTAAGCGACAGTTTTACCGAAGGCGACCGAAGCGCTTATTGAAACTATTCAATTAGTGGTTTTCCAACACTTACGGCCATGAAATTTTAAGCTCGTCGACTTCTTGATACCAACTTGTGGAAAGTGGAATTTTATTGCCAAGTTGCTACAATCTTGAGAAAATTGCTAAAGCCGTGTTTTCTGCAAACAACTCAATTTCAATAGAACCGGGATGGGGAGCTCCAAAATATGTGCAACAACATATTTTCGGCGAAAGAAACAAACAAATTTGCGCTAACCAAGCAGTTGGCTGCGTGGACGGCCCGCATTGGGGCACTTTGAAGAGTTAACTCACTTGCGGTTTTGCATAATGCTGACATTTCGCATATTGTGAAATTTCCTACACCATCCATACAAAAAAATATTAAGTGGAACTTCATTGACTAACTTCGAAATGCCATATTGAAGAAATGCCCTTCATAGTGATCATCTATCTGTTCCTGAATATGAAACAGTAGAATTGTAAATACTACTTCACAAGCGGTGAATATAAAATGCACCGAATCCAAGGAACCTAAAAAGTGGATAATGGGTATCCAAACTATGAATTATAAGTACAAAATTATTCGAGTTACTCTAATTTTTTCATTGCTTTTCAGAGATAAAGATAGTGGTGGAATAACCAAAAATTTCTTATTTTATGTTCACTTTTGGTTTTGATCTTCCTCTTTAGCTACCTAAACTCTCTATCTGACGATGGCCAGTACGAAATTCAAGGAAATACCAGGCCTACTCTAAAGATATAAACTTGACTAGTATATTGAAAAAGCTGCAAAACTAGAATTTCTGGTCACTCAACCAACGTTGCTGTGATTGGTTATTAACGTACTTCCAGGCTTAAGCTATTAGGCTATTCCACTGTTAAAGACAAGTTAGTACACAACTAGAGAAACTACGTCGACTGTTTATGAATATTACTTTTTGGGTTCCGAAGTCTTGTGGTGAAACGAAAGAAACGAAATTTAGATCATCAAGAGTCCGCGAAGAAACTAAGAGGAGGATTAACATTGGGTGTATTTAGCAGAAGTCATCACTCATCATTTTCTCTGACTTAATATTCGATTAATTGTTTGTCTCTGCTGAACGCAGTGATGCTAGATTTGTAAAATTATGGCATTTAGCTACTTCTCAAATAGCCTTTTTCATTTCTGCGTTAAATAATTAGCCAACAATAAACGTATTCTCCATTCCACTCATCTGATAAATACATATTAAGAACATAAATAGATATAAACAAAAATGAAATAAATAAGTTTCATTACATTTCACTTTCCAAGCAACCGATAATTACACTCAAATTATTTACTTTAAATTTTGTGTCTTTATTACTTTGTATACAAACGAAAAACATCTGATAGAAATGTGATGACTTGGTTGAACGCGCCCATTGATAAGCACAAAATGTATACGGGTGAAATGAACCATACACCACAAATAAAGTCACTTAACACAGGAAAGAATATAAATATTAATAACGATCGAAAACGACAATAGACAAATTAATTGCCAAATGTTAATCAAAATTCGGGGCAGATTTAAAACACGTCTTTAAGTACAAGCACAACTGCGTTACGTCTAGTATCCACTGTACTCGTAAATAGAACTTTTCTTAACTAAACGTCTCTGTACACAATTTACATAATGTGAAGAGAACTTCTATAAACTCCTCTAAGTAGAACTACTCTGATCGTCTTTAAGCTCAAATTTTATATACGGAACTATTCTTAAGAAAACCGGAAGTCTCTTTAACCTTAGCTTCCCTGAATATGATTTTTTGTTCATAGACTTAGCAGGTCCAAGGTGATCATACATTGATATCACATTGGGCGGGGCCAAGTAGTATCAAAATTCACCCAGTTACATGGCTGGGCTCAGCTGGCCTTATTAGTTTCTTTGGTCAGCATGCGGCACCAGAGCTACTGTCTACGTTATATATGGCTACAGACATAAAATTTTCAGCCGTTTACAATCAAGCAGGCAAAATTAAACTAAAGTTAAGAATTAACTAAGAGTTAATTTCAATTAAAAAGAAGGCAAGTAAGAAAGTAATAATTTCCTAAGTCGTTGAAGTTGACCACTATTCCCAAGTGGATTTACGAGACCAGAGCAAGTGTCTGTTCCGCAGTGTACCGGCAAATGTCAACATCAGCTCAGCTATCACTACGAATCACAACCAAGGATTGAAAAAAGGGGTTAGGATTATTTCATAGTAGTGTACTAATTTTAAATTAGTTCAACGTCTCTAATAGTTTGGTTTTTATGAGATTAATAGAATTCCGAGGATAAGCTAAGGCTTATTGAGTGTTAAAAGACATATAAAGGATCATGCTGTATGTAAGAAGTTCTACACAAGACGAGGCTAATTGGTATGTAAAGCTTAGTAAATCGAGTGGGCACATTAAAAAACTATCAAACTCAGTAAGAAAGGTTAGTTAATATTACCGTAAATAAAATTGACACGAAGGTCACGCCCAGGATTGCTCTACGAATCCAATATTATGGCAGGCGCGCATTAGGTTCCCAGCAAAGATTTCTGAAAGCAAAGAGTAGAAACTGTTTTTGAACAGACTCAATGCAATTAAACAACTTTTTTTTCTTCATTGCAGATGACCATTCAAGTTCATAGGAACTATTTGCAAACCGATATTTAATAAAAAACACTTGGCATACAATGGGATACAACCAGCGAAGAAGTTATCTCTCAATTGCTAAGACGGAAAATTGTTAATTGGATTGAAAATACTTCAATAATTACAAATATCTAATTTCCTTTCGACAGACTTAAAATTCGCCACCGTAATCCACGTCCCATTTATTTATACATGGAATTCTCAGTGTGACGTGCCGGCGCCATATCACTTTAGCATCAAGTGTCGCAATTTGATTAAATCCTGCGAATTTTGTGATCAAAATTCCGCATTGATTGCCTTTGCACAAACGAATTTGGTTGCCACTGCCACAGCCAAACCAAACAATATTTCGAGCACGTCTACCAGTGCTAAAGTCCCGTCTAAAGTATACGCTACGCATTAATTCTCAGCTCTGGGCAAGCCTAAAAGCTCTTGAACATACACTTGAACACGCGCTCCAATGCGGAATGCCGCTTACAGAAACAACAGGGCCTTTACTTCAGCCCCACACGCCCAATGTTGCTGGTTGATAGCATTTTGAACAGGAATGGCAAGGGAAATGGCAGTAGCAATGAGCGACACACTAATGCCACCGATGTCAATAGTAATGGCAAAGCTTCTGCTGGTGCTAAGTCTGGGTCTCCTAGTTCTACTCTTGCGGCACCAATGACAAAAGTTGCCGCGAAAGCTGTCAAGAACAATCCGACCAAAGGTCTCAGCCACTTTGTCTATGTCTAAGCCGCTTAGGCTTGTATGCGGCCGCCCTACGCCGTCAGGACTAGTCACATCAGCAGCGACGTAATATTTAATACTCATTAATATACTTTAATTTTATATCTTATTCTTCTTCTTCTTAACGTTTGACACCTATTATTTCCTCGAATACCAACCTACGGAAGCAAACTTACCATAAAGAGTAAAGCAATGTTGGTCATAATGTATATCACAATAGAATCTTAAATTGGGCAACTGTTTGGCAAGGTTTTGGGGCCGCCAATAGATATCAATCCAGTTTTAAACACGTCGGGATTAAGGTCGACTGCTCTATTGGCCAACAAAAGCTTGTGAGAGATACCATGTAGCACTAAGGCTGCTTGACATACAATAAGAGAGGTTCTCGGAAGAGCTTTTAAATCTGCTTAACTTGCCTATTGGCGCCCTAACACATTATTTAATATATTATCTGACAGTTCTGTATATCAGAGGAATGATTGGATTTTGCATACCTAATCCAAGGCTATTAGGGTTACATACGTTTGAATGAAAGCGGAAACATTATATAGGATCCCTCGTGTGTTTGTCAGTAGCATTTTTACAATGCAGTTGCTCCAAATTTTCTGGACCGCGAAGGTTGTGTGATATACCAAAGGAAAGGCCTATTGCAAGGCGCTGAAACATATTTTTATTATATTTATAATTACCCTTAAATAAATAGTTTTATATCTTTCATATTGTAATTATTAAAGTTAGTAAATTACATAATTAAAGCGAAGTTGTTTAATTTACTAAAGAGTATAATGCTGCTTAATCAATAAGAGTAAATAGTAAGACTTGCATTTCATTTCAAAAGGTGCCATATCTAATCTATCTTGATTGTGTGTACCATCTAATGGCGTTAGTATTGTCTTAGCAACTTATAAAAACTTTTGTCTCACTGACTAACTTTTTGATATTTGCCAAAACATATATACCAAGCCATTGCTAGCTGGTAATTCTTTTCGGTAATAGTCTCCAAAAGAAAATCTCTGAGTAGGATCATTCGTGAAAGTTATGTTCCTTCATTTATCTATTACACGATTTCGGATATTCCATACATAAGTTAAACGGATGTAATATTTTTAACTTGGAAGTTTTTGGGAAGTCATATGATAATTAATCCTCACTGGCATTTCACAGAAACGGTATACGGGTGCCAATTTCAAGGTCTAACCGGATTACATAAAAGTGCTCGTGCATTAAGCTACGCAAATTCGATTGTTGCCAAATGCGATGTGTATAATATTACGGAGAATGCCTCCATTGCCATACGTAATGGCGCCAAATTACAGTATAGTGCCCGGCATGATTTTGTGCTCATACGTGTTCCGCCTAGGATAATGCAAATTATCAGAATGCATTGCTCCTGGCCAAGACTTTACAGTAGTGGGAACACAATTCGGATTTTGGATAAATTGTCTTAAACTTGATGCGGATGAATTGAACTAGTAATTGAGTTCCTTACATAACTTACTCGAGTTGAAAATGTTCTTTTGCCTGGAATCTATTGCGACTTTGAAATACTTTATATCGTATTGTAGTTGTTGTAAATGTCATAAGCATTTACCAATAATTCTTACACAATGCTCTCGCTTGTGCTCCTTAACTATCTTTTGAAAGACAACAGTTCAAAGTAACTTCAAGGTCTTCAAGTCTTGACTTTGATAAGTTTCAGTTTACTTCAAGTGTTCATTGCTAGTCGAGAGCGTCACTCAACCATTCATTTAGCCAGTCAACCCGTAATGCCCTTCTCTCGCACTAAACTTGCTCATAACTGTTGAATATTCATGCGCTTTGTTAGACTACCACTTCCCTTTCCGGTACTTTGCAAGTTGCTGTTATATAATACTAGTATTTACTCGCTCTGTGTGGGTCCGTCATTTGGTCAGTGACGATTCTCAGTTTGGCATTAAATTGGCCTATGTCTTCTGATGTGTGTATATAAAACTGTATACATAAAGAGTGTTTTTTAACTCTCCTACGAACACTTTAGCTCGTACTCAGATGTCACAACATTAAATACGAGCGGACAACTACTATTTTAGTCGTTTCATTTAAATCCGGAACAATTCCAGCAACAAAAATATTAACGACATGAAGAGACAATCAGCAGGACGAACATGTTGTGGTGTTTACGCTAACTCAACTGTGTCATGACGTCGTCCGTTTTTGTTTTTGGCATTTGGGCTCCATTTTGTGCTTGACGCTTAACTTCATTACCTTATGTAATTTGTTTGGAGGGCGGGCCTAAGTTGTTCACCAAATAAGGGCAAAAAACATGAATTTATATAAAAAATGCTCTTCTATACAGAAAAGTATGATTTTCGTGGCTGGAATTGGATTGTCATGAACATTTGTAGCATATAAAAATGATATAAAGATATGTTGAAAAAATTAGAAGACGTGATATAACTTATTTGAAAAGGGAGTATATTTAAAGTAGTCTATCAAATAGCTTCTAACAAGTGAAGCACACTTTCGAGAAAAGGTCCCCCTTCTGGTTTTTTAAGCATGTTATGCGTGAGTCGGCTCTTAAATCCTTACAAATGTTTTCAAATCACTATAACTTATCTAATCGTTTTAGTCTTCGTTTATAGTCATAAAATTAATTAAAAACGTAATAAGATATTAACAAAGTAAGAATCGTGTAACCAAGAAACAGAGTTAAATAAGCAAAAAAAAAAAATTCCATAGTTTTTCTAAATGAGAACAGATTTGGCACACAATTCCATTACATAATATAAGACTCTCTTAAAATGAGTCTACAAACCTGTTTGAAAATAGTGGAAAAACTTATACCAAAAAGGAAAAGCAAAACTCAAAGGAAAGGGACAATGAAAAACAGAATTGAGAGAAAAATGGCACAAATTTCGTTATCACTCAACTGCTCTGGGTTCACATGACTAGTAGACAGAAACTTTTAGATGTCGAACTCAAAAATTTGGTTGCTTCAATTCCAAACTCGTAAAAGGGGAGGGTGGGGTTGTTGGGTTAGTGGATTTGACAAAAATTCGAAAAGATTGGAGAAAAATTATGCAACCAGGCTGACAGCAACTCTCAGTAGGCAGGTGCACTTTCATTAATTCACATGCTTCCCTCGACTAAATTGAACTCAACTTGTATTGACCATTACTCTCCCACTCGCAGAACTGTTTACAAGTGTGCGTTTGCAGCTGGTGGTTGGGTAAGTTTCGCATAGCGAAAAACTTGACAACTCACAAGGCTCTTACACTCTCGAGCATTTTGTTTGTTAGTTTTCGGCACACCATTTTATTATTATTTCCTTGTGCAGGAAATATATTTCGGATTTCTGCAGTTACGTCAATTTATTTCGTAACCAGAAATTCACATCAAATTTCTGTTTCTGTTGCAGAGCAAACGCAAACCATATCAATGATAGTGAGCGAAATCAATGTGGGCGACATTCAAGTATTTTCTTAGAATTCAATTCAGACCCTAAAGGTATTCAATTTCCGCCATTTCACTTTAAATTTATTTCATTTGATGTGGCTAAAGTATGAAACAGAGTGATTATTACACGATTTTCTTCTTAGTTTGTTAGGATGCCAGGCTTCTCGAGCAATGAGATAGACGAAGAGTTTTAGGCTTTCATCGAATATGTCATAGAAAAGCCACAAACAAATGGAATATGAGAAAGGGCATAGGCATTGTAACTGACAAATGTAGAAAATGGACACGCTATATGAATTATTACTTCTACACAGGACTGAACTACCGATCATTAAACGTTTTTCAATATGCCTACAAAGTGGAGAGCATACAGGCAGACCTGAGACAGAGCATTCATTCAACTCGATTTACGGCCTGCACAAATTCCACACAATTTCAACACAACAAACTGCTTACAAATTAAACATCAAACATCGTCTTTAATTTCTGCCCAGAATTCGTCAAATAGCACTTGAAGAACGTCCTGGCCAATGATATGAGTAATTGTTTATTGGGCGTGTTTTTTCAATAAAAATAACTACCAAATCAACAGCGATACATCTGCATCGTAGTAGACTCTTAGATCGTATCTAAACGCCAAACTCACCAAATTCAACTGTATCCGTTTTTCAGGACTCAATGGCTTAAGCGTGCGGAATTCTTATTCGATTCGTCTCTAAATGCTTACTACGCTATAAGTCAGTCTCATTGATACAATTTGGTACGCACTTGACTGATTTTATGGTTTTACAAGCACCAAAGAAATGATCACCACCAATGACGCACTACACTATAGCTTTGAATTAAGTAATTTTTATTAATATTCTTTCTCATACGTTCGCTTTCGAATCATTCATTTCAGGCATAACAACGGAAAACTCATGCAACAATACTTAAAATTGGATATGAATTCCCGACGTTCCCGGTAAACTTTCGCATCAATCTTTGCCTACAAACTATCTCCTGATATCATCCATATATCTTCTAATTTTCATGGTGTTCTGCCAAACGATGTCCAAGTCTATAGGCTTCGGACAGACACACTGACAAAGATACTTTTTAATGTATGGATTAATCAGCCTTAAAGTGTTTTATAGTAGCTTTCGGACTCGAATTATGATCCAATTTATATTTTAATAAGTTTCAGGGGCAAACAACTCTTACCAATTCTCTTTAAATAAACAAGTGTTTAACACACAATATAATTTTTTCTACTCCCCCCCAAAATTAGGCTGCTATACAATAAGTAAAATTGGTATGAATCCGTGGTCACTTTTTTGTGCGTGCTTTACTCTATTAGCAGCAAATTTATTTCACGTCTAGTAGTTAATATTTATTTTATAAAAAATTCGTTAAAAAGGAGAACAAAAACAAAAAAAGACAAAATGCATTTAATATACCACAAAGAAAACATCACTGGACTGGGGTTTATGGCGAAATGGGTGTCCATTCTAGGATCTCCGAACATCTAAGACGGAACAATTCTCGTAGCATGACGCCCATTGCGGTGTTTTGTGATATAGCTTATATATAGCTTATCTTTTCTTCCCCACGCCTGACGCTGCATCGGTACGTATCTATTTCGTTCTCCCAATTACTCGGCCGAATTTTAAGAAATAAATAAAATTAAATAAAACCAAAATAAATTTAACACCGTACGTAGCCGCACGCCGTCACCTACACTCATTGCACTTGTGGCGTTTCAGTAGTCTCTTACCTTGTCTAGATTAAATTTAGTCGACGAGGAAAGAGGTTTCATTGGCATCATCCACAACCACGTCTGAGCTATTTCTACTCAACTTTCCGTGTTCTGAACGTGAAAAACTCCACGCGGCAAACTGAACAAACAAGGCAAATCGTTTTTCCTTCCTCCCTGTTATTTCAATTCAGCAGAAATTTCATTAATTAATTTAATTTAAACGTTCACATTTTGAAGGGGTCAAACTAACAGCTTGGTATTCGGCCGAACGGAAAATTTTCCGCAATAGCCGTTTCGTGGGAATACACTTGGTACCGCAGGTTGATACGATGCGCGAGGGATGCCCATGTCAGTCCCATTTTCGATGGCTACGCTTCAACGAATACCCTTTTGTGGAGATAGAGTAGCCAATGCCGAACGCTACTCACAATTTATTTGTTCATATATCTTTTCATAATAAAAATTTATGAAAGCTAATATACATAAAAATCATGAAACTTAAGATGTCCCTGCTTACAAATACTTTTGGTCGCCTTTCTTCATTCCGTTGCCCAAAACATGCTGGTTAGAAAAACAGAGCGATCTCGTCTTTCTCCTTTATTTTTTAAAGCCGCAACATGAATCATGAAATAAACCAAAAACCAAAACCAAAACACTTTACACCAAATTCATCCAGAGCATACGTTAGGGTGCAAAGCTTGGATAGTCTTAGTCTTCGGCACATGCAATTTTAATGAGTGGTAAAATAAAGGCTCCCGGAAATGAGTTAGGTTACTTTAATTTTTGTTCATAGTAAGTTTACCAGAAAGTGTTGAAAGACCACAACATATTATTTGCGAGAGGTGACAGGAATTTCTTAAGTTACGATTTCAATTTCTTGTTGTATTCATATAGGGTTAAACAAGACTGACACAATTTATTTATATTTTCTGTGCTACAGATCTACAGAAGACCCCAAAAGAAATTATATTACATTATGTAAAATAGTACGCGGAATTTGTAAATGAAACTCAAATCGCTTACTTAATCAAGCCAATGTGCAAAGTCGGCCCCATCAGAGGCAGTGCACATACCCTAATGATCGTCACAGTCTTGGAAACAATTTTTAAACGATGAAGAAGGCAGTGCCTTCAGCTCCTGCGGATTCTTTTTTATAGCGTCTATAGACTCAAAATGCCTTCCCCCAATGCTCAGGAACTGATTTCGATGTTCTTTTTATAGAAAATTCAGCTCCGTCGCAATTATTCGTCTAGCAACGAGTCTCATGCGCAAAATTCAGTTAAAATATTATGCACGGACATGTGAGATATTTTTATTTCAAGAGCCACCTCCTTAAGACTCAGGAACCGATTATCGATGACAATTATAATTTACCTTTTCGAAGTTATCGTTAGTCGAGACCAATGACGGCAAACATTGCACTTCTACTTGGCGTTCTTTAATTGGCTTGTACCATTCGTATGTTTGTGTTTTTGATAGAGACACCACTTACCATAGGTCTTCGTAACAATTTGAATTTTTCCGCTCGAGACATTACTAATGAAATGCAAACCTTACATTCAATTATTATTTCAATACATGCACTTGAAAGAGAGAAATTCCGGAAACTTCTGTTACACTATATATATCTTTCAATTACACTTTTTCTAATCAAACTCTCCTGGCATCTCCACGTTTGATTTAGTTTTCGTTTTCTTCAGCATGGAAAAAATGTTTGCTGACTGTGCAGTTCTCACTACTATGAAAGGCATGTACTGCAATTTGTTGCCATTGCGTGTCTATTGCCACAGGAATGCACGGTGTGTTATAATACGTGATGTTGATATTCGGACAACGCTGCCGGGTATGCAGCTTAACAAGGTCTCTCTGTCAAATGCCATGACATTTTCCGTTTCGCTTACCGCCATTGAAAGTTGGAAACACGAATTCTTAGCAACTTGTTGCCTTTCATTCGACCAGGTTCAACTGGCTTCGATTTGTTAAAATTGTTGTTTGTGGAAGGCAAGCACGAAATTCAATGGCCGGCTGCCATGTACGCGTCACTTCATTTTCTCGCATGGTTCACTTGCATGTCTCTGGTGATCCATTTGATTTTACAGTTGAACTTTTGCGAAGATTGCTTTGGCAGTTACCACTTGTGGCGGGTAGTTTGCACTATGCTTAAAATGAGGATTGAAATTATTCGATGGAGAGCTGTCCTGCATGAATGGGTGAAGTAAAGTTTCTCAAAGCGATTCGAGGAATCATCAATGGCGATATGAATAGGCATGAAGTAATCGTGAAAGATGGACCTTCTTGTGATCGGAATCCATAAACATTTGCTGTTTTATTATATTAACCATAACCTCCTCCTCTTAACAAATTGTTTAGGTTACACCAGATATGATGGGTTTTGTCGGTTGATGCGTGGTTGGTGTTTGTAATTGTGTTTATGTTGCAGTTTATGCATTCGGGTTCGTTTTTGCACACTTCATTGACGTCTCTGTTAACGTAGTCTTTTTTTCCACACTTTATGCAGGCTTTTTCACTTTGGCACCTTTGTCCAAACCGCAAGCAGTTGTTGCACCGGTGTGGGAATGTACGGTCGAATGTTCGTTTTTTCGTAGCCAATCATGATGTACTCTGCCAGTGTGACGGAAGAGAAAGTTAGAATAAGCAAGCCCGTCTCTCTTAAGTTCCATTTGTTTTCTTCATTATTTTTCGTACTTCGCAGACGTTTTGGCTCTCCAATTCGCATTTGATTTCTTCTTTTGACACCTCTCTTAAGTTGTTTGAGTAAATGACTCCCTTGCTGTAGTTTAGTGAACCATGCTCGGTCACGGTAACTGCTATTTCAGCGGTAAATAGCTTCATTTTCATTAATTTTATTGTTTGGGCTAGGTCTTTGGTTTTTACGAGTAGAAGTTCATTTCGCAGCTTTTTGCATGACTCCGCTTCGCCGCCACAGTTGTGGTGGTATGATATTCTTGATGACGAATGGCGATAGGTTACATTACTTTTCGTTCACGTCGTTTCGGGAAATTAACATGTATTCACTGCCTGTTTGCTTGAGTAGGGTGTTGCGGCTTCGGCCTAACAAGTCCATACCGTTGCTGCGTTGGCGATCGGGTGGATCACCCGTTATGGTAAAACGGTAAAACTTTTTGCTTTTCTTGTTTACGGTTACGATTAAAAAATTGAATGAGAGTTTAAGAGTCAACTCGCGGACAGAGAGCGGTGTGTATTTGCAATGCAGCGGAGCTTTAGATGATAGTGACCGTACGTACCGTACATCAAAGCTAACCACATATGTAAGAAACATCTTAGAACATACTCATGCCAAGACTGGTAAAACATTAGCCTACTGCTCACCTACATATGCAATTCAATTCCCGTTGTTCACGTTCATTCAAGCACCATGCAACAACGTAGATGGGTGGTCTTAGGAGTATGTACAAGGGTTTTAACCTTGTGTTTGTAAATTATCGCCTAATGTTTTTCTTTTCTGAGTTGACCCCTTTCACCTTATTGTGTTTAGTTTGTGAGAATAGTATGACTGGGTGGAATACTTTTTACTCTACAAACTGCTCCGAAAAGGTACTCCACGTTGCAAGTGTTTGGTTTGCTGCAGAGTGTCGGTGTGCTAGTATCATTGGTTAATAATTCCTCAAAAAGAATGCTTAGGCGTCGGTCGGAATCAATTAGTTATGCAGTCGACTATAGCTACAAGTCGACTTGAACATAATATGGCACATAAGTAGCTAGAGAGCTTCATGATTACACTCAAATTAGTCGGTACTCAGATTAATATCGCAACCACTAAAAAATTTGAGTTTAAAAAAACCGTGAGTAACGAGTGATTGAGTGTCTGAGACAATAACGTATTTGTGTCTCGCTTAGCCAAAACTAAACGGATAGGTAGAACAGATATTTCGTTCCGTTTTGTTGAGTGAGTAATGCGTTAGTACTCAGATATCCGAATATATATCCGGATAACCAAAATATTTTGTTTTGCGAGCGCAGAAGGAGAATTATTTTTTCCCTTCTTTATTTATCTATCTACAGGAAAGCTAACTTATTATTAACTTACAGATGTCAGAAAACCGCCCGATTTGTGAGACTTCTTCAGTTGCTCTGGCATACACAAGCAACACTTACACATAGCTGAAAGCTATGACCTAAACTCTTATCACTCAGCGATTATCCCAACATAGAGTACAGTCGTTGTCGAAAAACCGAAACCCTAGTTGTAACAAATAGGACTAATGTAACCGCCCTTAAGGACTGGCTGGAAAACCATACGAGTCTAGATGTCTCCCTGAAAGACGGGGGCGATATTGACTTAGCAGTAGAAAAACTAACAATTTCCAATCATGAAGCAGGATACTTCTTCACTCGGATATCGGAGAACAACTCTAGTACCCAAAATCAACCTTTTCTATCACCAGAGCTAATTTCATTAAAAATCATTAAATAAAAAATAATTTAAAATTAAAAATAAAATGTTATTACCAAAAATGTGGCAAACTAGTCGCAACCCAACTCACAAAAAGCTTTTCAACAAGACTGCCAGTGATATAAAGAAAAGATTGAGAGAGATTCGTAATGAAACTACTGCAGAGTATTTGCGGCAACTGGATCCCTTTAGTCCTGACTATCAATACAGCCTGTGGGTGGCAACAAAGTACTTGAAGCGCCCTACAAGAAGAAATGTTGTTATGTTAGATAGCAACGGTGAGGGTTGTTTATTTGATATTGAAATAGCTGAAGCACTCTTTCGACATTTAGTTTTTCAGTCTAACGAATCAAACAACACAACCTCTGATTACGAAGTAATAAACTTCCCCCTTGTCAGATGAGTTTTCAAATTCGCCAAACGTCATATGCGGAAGTGGAAGCCGAAATAAAAGCAATTAAAAACAAAAAATCACCTGGTTTTGACAAACTAACAATTGAAAATCTTCCTTCGAAGTGCATACGGCTTTTAACATATATCTACAATGCTATGTTAAGAATACTATCCAAGCCAGTGGAAATGCGCTGAGGTTATAATGATTCCCAAACCAAATAAGCCGAAAAACTGCCTGTCATCTTACCGTCCGATCAGTCTATTGGTAACTTTGTTAGAGAAGATTGTTTGACAGAAGATTGTTACCAATTTTGGACGAACTCGCCATTACACCGGAACATAAGTTTGGGTTCAGTTAACGTCATGGTGCACCTGAAAATGTCATCGAATCGTCAATATAATAACTGAAGCTTTTGAAAGAAAGCAATATTGCTCAGCAGTATTTCTCGATATTCAGCAAGCGTTCGATAGAGTTTCGCACCCAGGTGTTTTGTATAAAATAAAATAGCTTCTTCCAGCTCCATACTTTATGATACTGTCTTCTTACCTTAGTAACCGCCATTTTTATGTGCAGCAACAATGTGTAACCTCCGCATAGCATACAATGCCGGAGTTCCTCAAGGAAGTGTAGTCGGCCCGGTGCTCTACACACTGTATACTGCAGATCTGCCTGTCTCAAATGATATACAAATCGCGACATACGCTGATAACACTGCGCTAATTGGCACAGGTGCAAATCCTTCTGATGCATCTCTACACATCCAGTTTCAACTCAATAAAGGAATCGAGGAATGGCTTTCTAAGTGGAAAATAAAGGTCAACGCTCGAAAATCCGTACAAATCACCTTTTCTCTTAGGAAAGGACTGTGCCCGAAAGTAAACATATATGGTAACGATATCCCACAAAGTGAAACTGTGAAATACCTTGGCGTACACTTGGACCGCAGACTAACATGGAAAGCTCATATCAAAGCCAAAAAGATGCAGCTTACCCTCAAAACTCGCAAAATGAACTGGCTGTTCGGTTCAAAGTCACAATTGAGCCTCGAAAATAAAGTTCTGCTATATAAAGTTATGCTGAAACCTATTTGGACTTATGCTCTTCAACTTTGGGGTACTGCGAGTAATTCAAACATTGAAATTCTACAACGCTATCAAAGCAAAGTGCTCAGAATAATTACAAATGCTCCCTGATATATGACTAACTATGCAATTCATGAAGATTTTGGGGTCCCATTTGTCAAGACTGTATACACATGACAACACTCTGGCCCTTAACCTCCTTGACAATAGTCAAACGTTTAGGCGGTTAAAGAGATTACATATTTTGGACTTACCAGATAGATTTCCAGTAGATATAAGACACTTTAGCGTAGTATGTAATAGTGTGTCTCAATGGAGATAACATATTTCTGTTATTTATTTGAAGCATTACAAAATTATTTTACTGTTCCAAGAACAGATTGCCAATAAAATTATATATTTAAAAAAAAAGCATTGATTACTGATTTAGCACTTATTGATTTCATTCCTCTCACTCTTATTAGCCGATGTGTTACATCCTTCAATGTTGTCAATTCTACATACAAGAAATAATGGAAAATAATCACACAGACTTAATAAAACATTTTTATTAACTATAAGTAATTCGCACCAACGAATAGAATAACCCTCTTCAAAAAAGGAATTTTATTCCCGCACGCACCCCACTTCGAATCTAAGTCATTAAGTCAATTTTCGATTGTCATACCAAATGGATCAAAGGTCAAGTCCCGTATATTAAAAGAGTAAAGGGAATGTTCCTTTTATCAATACACTAACGCACCAAAACCAATACACTTTCCTTTTGCGCTATCATTCCCACAACAATATCAATACAATCAAAATACAAATGGTTGACGGCAATTAAAACAACAAAACTAAAAATTTTATACAGAAATTTCTATTCAACCTAATTCGCGCCAAGAATAATTGAAGCAATACACAGCAAGAAGGCGAAACGGCTCTTTCTTCGATTTCGCAACAGGCACCAACCTTCTAAAGTTCTGCTTCCCTGGTTACTTTGAGCTTCAATAAAGTGGAATTCGTATAGTAAAAGAAAGAACGCCATCATAAAAATTTGCTGTTTACATTTATTCTTGTCAACTGAGTGTGTCATAAGCCTAAAGTAAGGAATATTAACGAATAAAACGAAAAACGACAATTTCGCAGGGGGAGTCAAGTCAGCCAATAAAAAATCAGAATGAAGTTTTTACACATAGGCCTGCGTGGGTATTTCCATGTTAATAGCAGAAAGTTAACAGGTTTTGAAGGCTTCTGCTTTTTTGAAAAAAAAAAAAAAAAAAAAAAAACGTTAAAAGCTTCGAGAGAAATGTAAGCTCTGTATATTTAATGCTCTTTGGGAATACCATAAGTCTAGGACGGCACCACTATATCCTTGTAAATCATTAAGCTATTGCGTAGGCTAAATTGACTCCTGGGCCGAATAAGGCAGTTCGGATTCCACAATTTTTGGTGACAAGATGCAGCAGCTTTTCCAATGCGCTTGTGCCAGGTAAGCCTCCTGTCCAAGATCATACCAAGGTGTCGGCTTGAGCGTAATGAGGTATGACTGAGTTAAGCAGCGAGTCGACTAAACAGTACTCTCTCCTCAGCGCAAACCTAAAATATTGTTACTTCGAGCTGTTGGCAGTGATGCCCCAGCGGTCTGCCCATCTGCTAAAGCCATCCAGGAACTTCAGAGTGAGCTCAGATGTTTCTGCTGATGCTGTTGCAATTTGTGGCACCGCATTACGTCTTCACTCGTTCACATTTATTTCATACTGGCTCTCTTCTTTGTTCTTCTGCTTACTCGCTACGCGTACAACTATGCTTAAGGCTATGATTACACTACTTACTTACTTACTTTAAGTTATTACTATACATTGTTGATGTAGCTTTTTACGCAAGTTCTGTTGCTGCGTTTGAGGTTGTTGCTGTTGTTGCTGCTGAAACAGTGCAGGTTAGGCCATTGCAAGTATTGCAAGTCAAAGCAAGGGCAGGCAACCAAACTTAAATAATTTATCTTAACCCCTTTTAATCAGTTCACACAGTGGAACTACGAAGAAAGTTAACTAGATGAATTATTACGCATACCATTTGATGATTCGTCAAAATGATGACAATTATTTGCCCCGATTTTGTGGATGGCTTCGGCAATATTTCGTCGACATGTACGTCAACATCGAAACGGAGCGCCTAACTTTCATTCAATGGAACCAACGCAAACTGCGTTCGGAGGAGTATATCCATTTACGCAATGCAATCAGCACCGAAGGAGATGCAGCTAATGTTGGTCGATTGACTATTCTACCGGTGACCTACACCGGTAGCCCGATGCAATGATATATGTTCGTTGTTACGGTCCGTCAGATGTATTCATTACCTTTACCTGTAATGCCAGATGGATAGATAATATTCCCGCACAAATATCAAGTGATCGGCACGACATCACCGAACGTGTATTCAGAAGATCCAGTCGTTTATGACTACATTATTATTATTAAGCAACGCGTCTTTGGGGATACTAGATGCTGGATGTATTCAATCGAATGGTAAAAACGGGGCTTGTGGCATGCACACATTCTTATTTGGTTAGTCGAAAGAATGCGACCAAACCAAATAGATTATATATATGTAGTCGAGATACCTGACCCAGAAACATATCCAGACCGACATGATGTTGTCATTACAAATACGATTCATGGACCGTGTGGCACCATCAACGCCCAATCACCCTGCACGACAATTTACGGTGGAGACCATCACTGGCAGCCATGGTTATCTACTGTATCGGCTTCGATCCGTGATAATGGTCGAACTATCATAACGAAAGTGAAAAGAAACGATTTCGCGATCGACAACAGTTGGATTATTCCATATTCGCCACTTCTATCCAAAACATTAAAAGCACATTGCAATGTTGAGTACTGCACATCAGTGAAGTCCATTACCATAATTTCGGTTCTTGGCATCCAAACCTGTAATACCAACAACGAAATTACGCGCTATCAATTTTGTCGATATATGAACTGCAATGAGGCGATTTGGCGTATATTCTCATTCAATATTCACGAACGTCATCCTACTGTTATACATTTTACGGTGTATCTGGAAAATGGTCAACGAGTATATTTCACCGCTTCAACGTGCTAACCTCCAGCGTGATCTGTTTGTACAAATGCTGCTTTACTCGGAGATGCCACGTTATTACACTTGGAACGATTCATTGAAGAAATTTCAACGTCGAAAGTGAGGCGATATGGCTCCTGGTCATCCGGATGTACGTTCCAATGATGCTCTTAGTTGTATTTACACACTTCATCAAGAATGATGAATGCTTCTATTTGCGGTTGTTGCTGATGATTCTCATTGGGACTCAACAATCACTGAAGGAATTATTTGTGCATTCAAGTCAAATACGCGCGTTATTTGCTATCATCATTTCGAAATGCTCCAATCGGATCCACGTGATTTGCGGAACAAATACAAGGATAACACGTGAATAAACATTTGCAATATAAACAATTAAAAAAAGGAAGTTGAACGTGAATATGATCAACATGAATTAGACCAGTCAGTTCAAACGAATGTACCTCTTTTGAACCACCAACAGAAGGAGGGTGTATGATACATTAATGAAGGCAATTGAAGATGGTAACTGTGGCCTATTTTTCCTGGATGTACCGGGTGGAACTGGGAAGACATTCATCATGTCATTGATTTTGGCTACTGTTCGTTCGAGATCAGATATTGCAGTAGCATTTGCTTCTTCTGGAATAGCGGCCACATTGTTAGGAAGATGCCGTAAGGCTTATTAAGCGTTTAAATTGCAATTAAAACTTTAAACTAATGATCAACCGAAACAATCCGCAATAGCCAAAGTTTCATAAGCAACTAAAATCATCATCTGGGACAAATCCCTAATGGCTCACAAACGCGCGTTGGAAGCACTTGACCGAATATTGATTTTGTTGTACGGCTATTTCCGTCAAACACTGCCAGACATTCCAAGATCAACTCCAGCCGTTGAAAAAAACGTTTACCTCAAATCATCAAAATTGTGGAGCTATGTGAAGAAAGTGCAGCTGACATGAAAACATGAGAGTTGCATTGGAGAACGATCCATCTGCTCAAGATTTCTTCAAGCCATTGCTTACTATCGGTAATGGCCATATTCCTGTCGACGAATCGAGCAGATTGATGGCATTTCCTCTGAATTTTTGCAATTTCGTCTCATCGAAAGACGAGCTCATCAGAAAAATATTTCCAAACACCATTGCTGAACACAAAAATATCAAATGGCTGAGAGAGTGAGCAATTTTGGCGGAACGAAGATGTGGATGACTTAAACATCGTAACTCAGAATCAATTCGTTGGTACTCTGCATTCATTTATAACTATTGACTGTGTAACAAACGAACACGAAACCACCAACTATTCAACTGAATTTTTAAACTTCGTGGATGTGCCTGGCTAACCACCGCTATAATATCAGCTACTTTCCAGACTCTCGGAATATAGTGTAGTCTGAACCTAGCGTTAAAGATATTTCTTAGATATTCTATAGCTTTTACAGGAAACTCTCAGGAGTTTCCCATTTATTTTGTCATATCCAGGGGACTTTTTTTCCTTTATGTCATTATTAATGCATTTTCTTATTTCTCCTATGGTGGTCTTTTCATGTTTTATATGTTCTGAACCTCTGCTAATATCTGTGTTCAGCTGTGGATCATCTGAGTTGGTGGCGACTTCTGAAAAAACCCTATCGAAATAGTCCGCTAATATTTTAGCTTTGTCCAAATTCGTCTTTGCCCATAACCCGTTTTCCGTTTTTCCTGATGATTACTTTTATTTGTCCATCCTTTAGTAGCTTTCCATAAAGAGTATTTCGTTTGACTCGTGGGTGTTAACCTCTTGAGATATGATGTTAATTGTTTGTTTTTTAATACCTGAATCATTTTTTTAACCTCTTTAGTTGCCTTGTTGTACTGTCTTTTTGTGTCAGGAGATCTTGTGGTTGACCAGGTTTTCCGTAGTTTACATTTTTTATTTAATAGTAGTCGTAGTTGAGCTTGTGTGTAGAATGTCCAATTTTGCTGCTTCTTTTTTGGTGTCGATTGTATGACTGCTTTCATAATGGTGTCATTCAGGAATACTATCGTTGACTCGATGTCCTCATATGATTTAAGAGGGATGTCGGTCATTAAATTAGTGTCAATGTATTCCTTATAAGTATGCCAGTCAGTTCTGTTGTTGTACAGAAGTCTGTTTGCATGTGTAGGCGTGACGTGCGAGTCATATATTAATTCTACAGAGTTGTGGTCTGACGAGAGTTCGAATCGTGATAAGATTTTACATTTCCGAATGTCAAAGTTCTTTGTGATGAAAAAATCTATCAAGTCAGGTGTTTTATTAGTGTCTGTTGGCCAATATGTTGGTTCGCCTGTACTGTGTTTAGAGTTTGTGAACTGCAAGGCGCTGAGAAGATTTTTGCCTTTTTTGTTCGTTAGCCTCGATCCCCACATAGTGTATTTCGCGTTGTAATCACCGGCTGCAATGAAGCGTTGTCCAAGAGAGTTGAGGAAATTCTTATATTCTGTGTCTGTAATATTATGTTTGGTGGGCTATATACAGCAGATATTGTGAGTGGTCCTACGAGATTATTAATTTGAATGTTCGTCGCTTGTATGTAGTTGTGCTGATAAGGCTCAAGCTCGTCGTGCTTTATGCACTGCTTGATAATTATGGCTGTTTCACCATGCGCTGTGCCATCGGGGTGGTTTGTGGTATACACTTTGTACCTTCTAACTTGTATGAAGTGTTTGTTTGTGCAATGTGTCTCCGAGATTAGGGCTATGTCAATGCTGTTATCATGAAGAAGTATTTGAAGTTCGTCAATATGGTTTTTCAGTCCGTTTGCATTCCAAGTTATGATCCTTAATTTAGTTTCCATTTTGTTTGTCCATCTTCGATATGAGAATTGTTATGACGTTTATCATATTTGTGACTTGTTGAAACAATTGTTTCATCAGGTCTTTCATCTCAGTAATGTCAGTATTTATGTCAATACGTCTACTTATGTATTCATTGGTTGGATTCGTGAGTTGTTCCTTCTTGTTCTTTTCGCCATTATTGTTATCATTCTTATCCTTAGCTACTTGAGCGTACGATAAACCGGTCTTAATTTTGTTTAAGTTTTGAGACTCGATTGGAGCTACTGCTACTGTCTCAGCCGGAACTTGGTGGCTAGTTTCTCTAGGGGATGGAAATCTTTTTATTTTTAGTGCCTTGTAAATTTCACAACCTTTGTAGTTTGCAGTGTGTGCAGCACCGCACAATGCACATTTTATTTGACCGTTGGCTTCAATTTTGCAGTCGATTGTTTTGTGTTTACCGGCGCATTTGACGCAGATAGGGTCTCTGGTGCAGAAATTTCTCGTGTGGCCGTATTCTTGACAATTTGAGCATTGCGATATTATGCGTTTATGGTGTGGTGGCTCAAATATGACTTTGGTACATAGGAGTGTTGTAATATTAAAGATTTCTCTATTATTTGCTTTGGCTTTTAGTTCAATGAAAAATAGCGGCAGTGGTTTCTTTGTCAGTTTTTGTTGTACGTTGTGTATATTAATAACGTCGTGGCCTAGTTCCGATAGCTCGTTCTTAAGTTCGTCCAGGTCAGTGGCGTAGTGCATATTCCTAAGTACTGTCTTGAATCCCCGCTCCTCTTTCGGCTTAAAGGTGTAGTATTTAGTTTTGTTTTCCCTGAGCATCTTAACCACCGCCGAGTAGTTCGACGAGTCATTTGTCTGTACACATACTTCGTTGATTTTAAGTGTTTTTAAAACGTAGTTTTGTTGTATTGTGTTATTCAGAGCTTTGTTTAGTACGTTAATTTGTTCTACGTCCTGTACGTATGGTGGTGGCTTGTGAATTTTAGTAGGTGGTCGAGGTTGATTTGGCGCATTAGAATTTGCTTCTGTACCACTGCCGTCTTCAGCCGTTTCGTCTTGTGAGAGGAGTTCGAACCTGTTATTTGTATTAGGCGCGCTCAGCCAGTACTTTTGCAGTGTTCTTTGTGTTGTCGTTTGTGTTTCAGTTTTTTTTTCCTACATTTTTTACTATTGCTATTTTGTTCGGAAGTGTTGTTGGGAGAGAGCTTACTACGGTTGCGTTTTATTTTTAACTCTTGTGGGTTTTGATTGGTTGAAGTTTGTACTTGCTTGTTTGATGTCTTTTTTCTGATCATTGTTGTTGCCGAAGGGAGCAAATTGGCATTGTAGCTGAGAAAGATGACGTGGTGGTTGTTGTAATTAGTGAGATAGCAGCTGATGTCTGCGTTGTGGTTGTTGTTGTTGTTGTTGGTTGGTTCCTCAGATAAAGTTGCAAAGCGATTACTGGAAGATGTCTCCTCTGATGTGGAATCAGTGCTTCGAGCTTTTTGACTACCAAACACGGTTTTTGTTGGTAGTTTATTTTTCAAAATCGTTTTCGAAGCTTTAATTGCGCCCTTCTGCTTCCTACGAATTTGTGGCAATTGGAAAGTGCAGTCTTTAGCTAAAGCTGTAGCTGTTGCTACGCTTATTTTGGACATAGCTTCATCCGAGGTTATTGCCGAGGTTTTATAGTCCGAAGTAGTAGTTGCTGTAGTATATGTTGACGTGCAACCTACAGTTGAAAATATTAATGTGGTAGTTGTAGTGGTCAAAATTGCCATACAACTGCTAAACAGACCAGAATAATTTGTACTGGATTTCTGCAACTCGCCGGAAAGAGTTGCGAAGTTCAGAAGGCGAAGCACCGGCTATATGCCTCATTTCCTCAAAGTTCGGCAGCTTATGTCTAAGCTGTGAGTGAGAAGCCTGTTCTCATCCAAACCATGGCAAAAAAACAAACAATATTTATAACTAAATATTGCAATTGTCTGACGCTCAAAACAATGGTCTTCGTCAATCAACAAATACAATTTTTTTGATAAACAGTTTGTGAACCCTGGATAAAGGTCGCTGGTGCCTTTGTCTTGCCCAAAGGGCAAGATAACGGTAAAACGGTAGGTAATAAATACCTACTCTACTACCACCAAAAATTGTCATAAAATAAAACTAATTTGGGCTTCTGGACACACAAACGAAAGCGTAATGAAACTGCAGACTACGCAGCCAAGACAGCAAAAATAGTTACAGTTATATACTCTATTTATATATAGACATAAATGCTGTTTGTTGATATTGCAAAATCAGTAGTGTTTCATGCTCTCCTGCTCTCACTTTTTCTTTGTTTTTATTTTCAGCAATTTGAGCAATTTGCAAGATTGTATCCGACTAAGGCGACACTGAATATATATATATATATATAACTACTGCTCGTCTTCTTCTTTCGTTTTCCCACTTATCTACTAATACAGTAACCTGCCTTCACGATAGTGATTCATTGTAATCGAATCTTATCAGCAGCACTTAAAAGTGCTTATTATGTGGTATGGGTGTTGAAACGAATGATCAAATACCAGCATGGTTCAAACGGTTTAAGGAAGATGACATTCCAAAACAAATGTTTGATTATTACTACTTGACAAAGATCCTTTGCAATAAATTTTGTTAGCGAACGTTGTAGTAGTACTGGTGTGGGTGTTGAAAATGTTGCCGCTCGAAACACTAGTAGCAAAGCCTAAAGTTCATCCTATAGTACACACCAAAATTAATTTTTTTAAAAAAGTAAACGATCTTTTACAAGATATGAGATTGGGCCTTCAGCTTGGACAAGCTTATATGCAACATTTTGTCGAACATTGCTATTGCGGTTAATTAAAGGAGTAAATAATTGACAATCGGTGCTAAATAGAGGAACGTTCAGTAGTGTCTAAGTACGTAGTCTCCAACGACAGAAGTACCAAGACCCGTACGAGCAAAGTCTATCTTAGTAGGCTAGTTTTAGTGCCCTTTTTAAAATACTTTTGCTTAGGTTTTTTTTAATCATATTCATTCATCAGAGTCCATTTCATTTGTATAATCTCCTTCGGGAGAGTAGCAAATAAAGAATTAAGTTATAAAAAAAAACATTCATCAGAGTAAGGACCTTAGTAAAATTTTGGTATATTTAAATTTTTTCTTATGCCAAAAAAAAAATCAAAAATTTCTCTGAAGAATTAAAAAAAAATCCTTATATAATTGGAAATCGTGAAATGGCGTTGCCGAAAAAAGATGAAAATGTTCCAAGACATTTGATCATGACACAATCAGACTGCTTAATTCATGAAGCGAAAATTCGAACGAAGAAACCAGTCCAACTAGATCTAACGAATGATCAAACACCAGCATGGTTCAAACGGTTTAAGGAAGACGACATTCCAAAACAAATGTCGGAAGATATGAGACAAGATTTGCGACATAGGAGCAAAACTTTAATTCTTGCACTACAAAGACCGATGGAGCCGCAGTTTAACATAATCAAAGAGGAGCCAAATGATCTTGTATTAATGAGACGACGGATGGAACCATCAGTTAAGACCGTAGAGAATGTCGAATTTGATCACAACGCATTCCCGATCATCAGTGGCGGCCAAATGCGAGAAATGCGCAAAGAGCGCTCGGGTAATACCGAATGTGAACAGATAGAAAAATATACTCCAATTCAGCACAAAAAGAAAGTCATTCGTGCTCCGACCTTAGGGGAATATAAGGAAGTTGACATAGCAGATAATATTGAAACGGCCATGTCCAAATGGTTCCATCAGCAAATTGATTCTGTAAATCATATGACATTTGACCAAGGGGCAGTCCAGAGCAGTTTAATAGATCAACCATTGAATGTGACATTTTCTCAAGTTGTGACCAAATTCATGAATCCCGACTCTCAACCTGTACAATCAAATCACTGTAAGAAGAATGTAGCACATGAAGAGAGGTCCCCGTCAGATATGGAATTCATATGTTCCAGTTCAAAGACGGAGATTGAAAGTTCTTTCGAGGAAGTTGGCGAATTCAATAAAAGTCACATGAGCTCAAAAGATTTTGTATTTCAAGCTATGATGATGATAAGGTAAGCCTTTATCTTCTGATATACGATAACAATTAAATATATGTCACTCAGACGCAGGATGTTTCCAAACAAAATTGGGGCTAGGACGGGAGACTGCACAGAACCGGTAATCCGACAGGAGAAGCAAGAAGAACTGTTTTCGTTAAGGTTGGGCTAAAGAACAATGTGTTAAATTAAGAAATCAATTAAAAATCTGTTAAGATGAAGTTTAATAAAAAGTCGTTATCTTTAGAAACGGCTAAATGTCCAAGTAAATTGGTTGTCTTCTTTAATCCAAATTATTATTTGTAAGACACACACACACACAAAGATTATTCTTTTTAGAACAAATCTATAATAAAAGATGTCAACCTAAGTTTCGGACAATGAGAGTAATCATACTCACCTAAATAAAAGCATCTTGTTCTAGTGTCCATGGTGACCTTTGGCATTCTATGCAGTTGGCGTTTCACGATCCAAAGTCGAAAGTTTTCATCGGGCGATCCACCCAAAGTAATGGTGTTTAACTGGTTTAGAGTGGCTGCCGGCGGTCAGAGCCAGAGGAATTTTTTGCGAAATTCTATATGTTGGAAATATTCAATTGTGAGGGGATTTTCAAAAGATGGGATGGGACTTAGGAATCAAAAAAGGACTGGCTGAGGCTCTTCAACCTTTGAAGAATTCCAAAAGGTGGGAAAGGTCAATCCCGTTTAGAAACTGTTGATGGGGGCTGCATTGTGTCCAATGCGCTGGTGGATGGAACTGACTCGTAAATCCCGTGTTGTGATTCTTTAGGTGTTCCTGAACCAGTTTTTGTGAATTTTTGTATATTAAACATGCTTTTTAAATATATACAAACGAAGAAGCGAAGCAGAGAAACGAACACCATAATTCGTTTATGTGAAAACAAAACAAGAAGGAGAAACAGAAAAGAATGTTTCACACAAAACTGTTATATTGTGAGCGCGAGTTACGCACATTTTCATTACACTCACTCTCCTTTACTCACACTTCCCATCACAATCACAAGTTTGTCAAGATATTGATTTGACCTCATAAACAAGAACTATTTTTCAACTTTAAGTCGAAGGCAAAAGTACTTATTTGGTTTTTTAAATTTTTGTTACTGATTATGATTTATTAGCTTAATTCCTACGTATGTATATAGAAAAGAGACACTTATCTAACAAAGAAGCAGAGAAAGGAAGAAGAAACCAAAATAACTAATACTTTCAAGTGTCAAGAAAATGTTTTTGGTGCAATTAAACTTCTTTTTTAGTCTTCTTAAAGTGTTTAGACGAAGTTTTTTAACAATTAAACTATTTTGTGTACATTTACACCACTATAGCTTTCCATCGATGTCTGTTTCGTGTCAATACGTTGTGTCTATAACAGTGTTAGGTTGATTTCAAAAGATGTGTTGACGTAGTTATATAGAGTTACAATGAACACTAGAGTAACGAAACACACGATCGCTTTTACTGTTTGCGCACGCCTTCACGTCTCATGTATCGCAGTTCTTTCGTGCTGGCCTGCTATCATTCTTCTGGCATCGTTGTACGTAAAGGCATCTTACACTCGGTCTTCTTGATCATCATCTAACTCAGATGATCCTTCGTTAGTTTCTATGAAATTCCAGAGTTTCAGATTGCTTTTGCTTTTTGATGCTTGCAAAGGAACTTAAAATTAATTAATATTTTGAAATATTTAACTATTTTTAAAAAGGGGTCGACAAATTTATGTCTCAAATAAATACATATTTAAATATAAGATATTATGACACTTAAATAACATGTACTCAACTGTTTTGTATTGTGGCTGTTGTGGTTTAATTTCAACCTCAATAAATGAAGAAACTAAACAAAAAAACATTTTCTGGAACGCGGAGTGCTTTTGAATACAAATTTATTATTTTACAATTTTATAAACTCGAAAACGTTTCTTGGAAAGTTACACAATTCCTTCAACAAGGAGTACCTTCAACCCAAATCTTTATTTTGTAATTTAAAACTTAAAAAAACTGCCTGGCTGTGCCTTCCGATCCAGAGTTATATTATTATGGCCCCTTTTCCATGGTGAAATTCTGCTTTAACCACTATTAACGCATCGTTTCGGCAGTAGCGTTACTGCTATCTACTCTTCGTGGAATTTTAGACTTCGGGTATTTTTTGTCAGGGCATTTCGATATAGCTTTTCGTATAGTATCGGCATTGTTGCGATCTCGCTTACGTTCACGCCACGACCTAATTACCTTTCGGTGGAGGGAATAAATTAAAGATTAGTTTGCTGTGATAGGTTGGGTTATTGAGAATTAAATATAATTAGCTGTGAGTGCTGTGAGTATTATATTCGAGAAGAGGAATGGAAAGTGAGACTATATACGTTTACAGGGACGACACTAGAACTATGTTCTTTGGTGCCTTGTAGGGTCCGACAACGGTCATCGAATATGGTACTAAGTGGCGAGTCTTCTGGTCTTTCATCCAAATATGAACAATCGGTGTCTGCATAACTTGAGGTTCACTAAGGAATATGGTCTCCATTCTACAAAGCACCTAAATACATATGAACTGCTCTACCCCTCGATGCTATACTCCGACCAGCTTTCCGCTACAACAACTTAATAGCAAATTTGAGCATCACTCACTGTTGCTATGGAAATCGAATTCACTCATTTACCAAATACTCGACTGAAAATAACCATCGCGAAACCTTCTACGGAAGAGTTGAAAGGTGATGTAGAAAGAACAGAGAAGTAATACACCGCATACATAGAAGGTTTTATGGTGTAAGCAGCAAATTGGCGAAGAAAAGAAAATGAGCAATACAGAGAGGACAAAGAAAACAAATCAACAAAGGTAGCAACAATAAGAAAAAGGAAAAATCCCTTGTGCACGAAGTATTAGTGAGTGACATGGCGTACGTTACCTCACACTTACGAACCACATGCATTAAGTCAATTCTGACAATGCATACTCGGGAATATTTGAATAGACCTCATAAGCGACTTTCAAAAGCAGTGGCAATCTCGCAAAACTATTATCTATTGCTAACTGATCATATAGTTAATTTCTTACCCATTTCGAGGCCTTGTTGTACCAACAACACATATAGTAGATTCCAAAGACTGCAGCTACAGTCACCGCCAAGCTCATAATCACTGTCCAAAGTAATTTCATCTGGGCCAGATCCTCGACCATATTATTCACCTTTAATATTACCCAGCACATTGTCTGCCAGTCGTGACAGAACTGCGATTTCCTCAGTAATATGGGGAACCCCTCAGACCCTCGGAAATTATTCATGTTTAATAACGTTGTTTCAGATAATGACCGACAACACACAGCAAAATATATTTGTGTTTTGATTTCTTAAATTTAAATTTAAAAAGTGTGTGAGGCTTACAATGAAATGACAACTACTTCTAAACTGAAAGGTAACTACGATGAGCTGCAAATTTTAGGTTTCTCAGTTGTGGTAAATAAATAGGTAGTATATTGCATAATGAAATGGTTGAGATGGTAAAATGTCATTTATGCCGATTAGTAATACCTATAAAATTATTCTACTTCCAGTTTGGAACCCACAATTTCTTTCTTTCTATCTCCTTGTCTCTTTGTTTTCCAGTACTAGAGTCTTAGTCGTAAAACTATGCGTGAGGCTGGAGTAATACGATGGTCGCTCAGGCCGGTAGGAAGTAGTACGACGGCCACGGCTGGACCACGTTTTTGTACTCAGAGTCGCATGCAACAATTGTGTTCTTGGTCGCGGTTGTTGCCTGAACCATGGCCCGTATTATGAGCGATCGACACTCGAAATCGAAACTATAACCACCTAAAACTGAAATACAAGAAAACAATCAAATGTAAATGTGAATTATCACAACGGGCCGATCGACAGACCACACAAATCAGTTTCACAAATTCCGCTACCATATATCATTTTGTGTATGTGTCTGCCGATAGGCTTCGTACCCACCTTGAGTGTTGAGTGTTGTCGGCTATGTGCGTTGTAAATTTTTTAATGTCAAAATGATTACTGATTTTACAACAATGTGTCTGTTGGTTTCTCTCATCCCATACTTATCAACCGATGTGGTACACCCTTCAATATTGTCAATTCTACATACAAGAAATAATCGAAAATAGTAACACAGACTTCATAAAACATTTTTATGAATTACTACCCGCTGTTCATAAATGTGAGCACTCACTGTCTTCGCAAATATTGGATTCACTTAGATTTGATTTCTCGCGCCTTTTGCTATGAGGAACACGGGGGGATTCATTACATAAACCGCAATCTTCTATTGCCATCATCACCACAATATTTTCTATTAACTAAAGTATAACAGTTATCGCAGTAAACTGCATAACACATGTGTCGGATTATAAATAATGACATGAACAAATAAAATTTGACTTAGACTAAGTTGAATATGATGTTAGTTGAGCCGGAAAGGCAATGACAGAGAAATACTTGCTCCGACACGCCTGCACTCTTCTGAATCACCACAACCAACAAGTTTTCGTTAATTTCTTTATTTTAAATTCAGCGGAAACGGACATTCATTGAACTAACGGCAACACGACTACATGAGCAGTTAAGGGTGGTAGTTATATCAGAGAGAGAGAGGGAGGGAGGGAGGGATAAAAGTGTGTGGCACTTGTTATGCATATTGAAACCATAATCCAGCTAAATGAATATATTTTATATGAATTCATATTTTATATGAATACGAAGGACAAAACATTTTTCACTTGAATTCGACTAGGCCTCCCACCCAAATAGACTGACAGCCGTTTGGTGTTTCGACCATGAATTACGTAAGAAATCACAATAATTATTTTATACGCTGACACAAAAGCAATATCACAGCTACGAAGAGTGCTCTGGTCGTTGGGTTTCAGAGTAATTGATGACGTGGTGGCTGGATTGTCATACGATGCGATTTGATGGCATGGCAACTGAATCTGTGGGCAAACCAGTATATGCAACGAGATGCGAGTGCACAAAAAATGTCACTACAACAGAAGAGGTAAAACCTGAAAAGAGACCGAAAGGAATTGAAAAAATTTCAACTAAACCTCATGTGGCTGGGTGATCAACACAAAGTATGTACCACGTACATTTCTTATGTGGTGTATATTTTTAGGCGCAAAAGTTCTTGCATGATGCTTAGGAGACAGTGATTGGATGAGGTTCGTTATAAGGTGTGATTCGATTTAACTTTTCGATTCTTGCATTTAACTAAGCGATATTTTCTATAATCACCTTAAAATACCGTGCTAATAAGTACAATGACTTGCTTTGTAATGGCGGAATAATCTGAGCGATTAGAATGCTTAAGAAGTAAAACTAAATCTCAATTGTCTCAGTGAATGAAATTTGGTGAAAAATATTTCTTATTTTAATCGAATGAGTGAAAGAAGTGAATTATTTTATCCAGTAAGTATGTTATTAATTAATCTCCCATAACTGCAGAAGTTGATAAAAGTAAATTTTTGACTGTAGTCGACTTAAAATATAATATGTACTACAGTCTTGTACAAAAAGTGAAAAAAGTTATATTTTATTGTACACTATCGAATCCAAATAAAAAAGGTGAGTCGGAGTCTTGTCCTCCCCTAAAATATCAAATTAAAAAAAGGATACATACGTTAAATTAAGTCAAACACTTCCGGGTTCCTGCAAGTCTCTAAATTTAATATTGTTGCATTAGTCTTAAAAATGTTACCTGAACTTTTCTTATTATCGGGATGTACTCCTATACGAATAGTAAATCTGATTTTTGCTGTGTTGGCAAAGGAAGCTCTACAGAAGACCCTCTACAGAAAGGCCATAAATTAGAAGCCAGAAAATTGGAATAAAGTACCACTAAACTATATGTGGTCGGCATAATTCTTTTTTATTTCGTCAAACACTAATTCGCCTGGAAGTATGGCTATGTTTTTGTAGGATAAAATCATTTGCCTTATTGAATGTGCACGTTCAGCCGGTAGCCTAGTGGGGTGTATTACAGTTGCCATCCCACTGGTCGTGGTTCGAGCATCACGAAGGCGGAAAAAAAAGAAGTGCGCTTCACAACAGAAGCTCGTGAATGTTAAGCGCACTCACCTATTTATTTCATTGATGCCCTCCGCATTATATAAATTATGCAAATTTCGAATATATTTTAATAAAATTAACTTATTTTTATTGATCCGTTATCTTATATATTTCATAATGAAAGCTTAAGTCTGAAATGCGGGAGAAATAAAATATTTGGCATTGGTAAAGTGCAGCGGAAAAAGGGAAAACAACAAATAAAACAAAAAGAAATTTTGAGGGCATCAAACACAACGAAAGTGGAAAACGTCTGCTAATACGGAGGAGAGCGCCAGTAAGTATGCAAAATGTTTCTTCTTCTTCCTCGTTGCTTGAGGTTTGGTATAACTTATTTTCTGTGTCCACCTTCTTGTGTTTTGTTTGCATTTTTCAATTTATGACATCCGACGAATTCGCGTTCTTCCAAGCAAAGGCGATATACATTACCGGCAGCCCCAGTATATGCAATAAAATTTGTTTACGTAACGTTCTTACTTAATTTTGCTGGAAATTTATTTGGCAGAACCATTCGAGGTGACGCTGCTGCTATTGGCAGGTAGGAAGCGAAATGAGTTTCTGGCATTTGAGAAATTTTATTATTGTACTAAACGTTACAGCAGAACTTTACGCCCATTGACGTATGGGGTTATGCTGCAGTTGGATTTGTGCCAGCTATGGAGCAAACACAGGCCACATTGACGATAAATATTAAGCGTTTCGCCTCATAAGTAAGACTTGCTTATATTGTACAGCATACTCGTCGGTGTTCATGAGGAACTTAATCTTGACTTTATGTAACTTTATGTATTTTTGTATGTGTCATGTCATGTGACAGTTGCTTTTCAATCACGTGGCTTTTATTACCTTTAAGTCATTGTTTGGGTATTGAAAATTTAATGGGTGTATTTTTTCCTAAAAGAAATTTGCTGCCTCAATGTTTGCTATTAAATTTCATACGCTGCAATAATACGCCTTATAATAGGAACTTTTCGTCTTAAATGAAATATGGTTTTGGTTGACATAAAACACATTTATTAATACGTCAATTTATTATATGCCAATAAAATGATTTGGTTTGTGGCTAAAACAAATTTTGTGTTTTTAGTTTTATTTTAATGGGAGTCCATAACCATTTCATGTAATATGTGTTGTCATCCATTATGGATATTTTTAGACTACGTAGTTGTGATTTGTGCATTTCAAGAGGGGCTAATTTATGAACTTTTATGTATATATTGTTGCCAAGGAATTGAAGT